>JADBJO010000748.1:532835-540335 GCA_016801955.1 Conus betulinus
CACATACACACAATCACAAAAGCTACGTCATATCACAATGCGCTGCAAACTCTTTTTCATGAAGCTCCAGACTTGACTCTCTTTAACCCTTTTTCTTTCAAACCGGAATGTGTGATCTTTGAAGATGACCACTTAGTTCTGTGATTCTATGTAAAGATTTCCATTTTCACCATAATTATCACGTGCTGCTTTGGTTTTCGACATCTCAACACTGTGATACACTACAGTGATAACACTTCACAACTTTCTAACATGCTCGAATGCGATTATACTTCAAACGAACGACATGAAAACCCAACATTACATCTGCGGTAACGTAGCATAATAATCTACAGAAATATAAACTTGATTTCTAAAGAAATTTCGGGTTCAGGACTTTAAACAAATGATACCAGCTAATTTACATAGATAGATAGTCACGGATAACTCGGAACTCGGAAACAGAACCTACAGCCAGGTTGAAATGAGAGATTGAAAAGCTCACAGAAGACCACCAGTGAAAGGACATTATTTGACTGGTCATGATGTGCGAAAAAGTGGCGGTATATTTTTTAAAAACGTCTTTTCTGATGCGTATCCCTGAAGGACACTATCTGTTTTGTTTGTATTAAGGAGGAAGTCCATTATGAATGGTCAGAAGCTGAATCAGAAACTAGGTTGTTTTAAGATTTGGTCTCCGTGTATACTTTTTCCCATCTCTCTCTCTCTCTCTCTCTCTCTCTCTCTCTCTCTCTCTCTCTCTCTCTCTCTCTCTCTCTCTCTCTCTCACACACACACACACACACACACACACACACATATATATATGTGTATATATATATATATATATATATATATATATATATATATATATATATATATATCTATATCAGTTTATCTGTGTGTCTGTGTATCTGTCTGTCTGTCTGTCTGTCTGTCTGTCTGTCTGTGTTCTCTCTCTCTCTCTCTCTCTCTCTCTATATATATATATATATATATATAAAAACACACACACACACACACACACACACACACACACACACACACACACACACACACACACAGAGAGAGAGAGAGAGAGAGAGAGAGAGAGAGAGAGAGAGAGAGAGATCTGTCTATCTATCTGCCCATTTCTCTCTATATCTATTATCTATCTATCTATCTCTATATGTTTGTGCTTCTGTCTGTCTGTTTGCCTATCCATCTATATGTTCCAGCCAGCCAGCCAGTCGTCTGTCTCTGTTGCTCTCTGTCTGTCTGCCTAGCTTTCTATCTATCTAATTTTCTATATTTGTGTCGGGTTACGCGATTCGCCGAATTCAGTAAACATCCTCACAACTAGATAGCATAAGCAGCACGTTTTGCATGTTGAATATTCCTGACCTGTACAATTGGAAAAGAAGGATGGATGAGTTTGGGGGGAGGGACAAACAGTTGGATGGGAATTATGATGGGGTTGGAAGGTGGGGTATGGGGTATGGGTGAGACGTGTGGGGATGGGGGAGGAGGGAGGGCAGCATCCAGGACAGAGGAAGATGAGGGACAAACAGTTGGATGGGAATTTATGATGGGGGGTTGGAAGGTGGGGTATGGGTGAGACGTGTGGGGGATGGGGGAGGAGGGAAGCATCCAGGACAGAGAAAAGATTAGTGCATTTTGACTCGCAGTGAGTGAGACAGAAAGAGAAGTGCAGTTCATCAGTGAGTGTGACTGCGAAAAGTTTGGGGTTTCAACGAAAGGCGTGAGTGATGACATTGCCCTGTTATGTACTATAGCGCCAAAACTTGAGATAACAGTTGAGCGAACATCTACTGGCGAAGGACACATCACTTCTTATCGTACCAGGTTTTGGTAACTTTTTTTTTTTTTTGTCTGTCAGCGCTTAACTTTAGAAGCATGAAGTCTGGAGCTGGAGATTTAATATGTTGACGTGGAGCGAACTTGCTTAAACAGTCACTTGCTACAAGATCAGAAGTAACATTTCATCTACGAGTCTTGCGCTTTCAGTACTTCCTTTTATAAATCTGTAAGCGTTTCTGTGGCGGCAGGAGGCTGGTAAAATGGCATTTATCACCTGTTCTTAATACTTTTTTGTTGTTGTTGCAACGTTGATTTAGGAAACGACCTCAGGATAGTAATGCTTCAGTCAATGTTCAGTGACACATATGGTTAACCAGAACTCACGACAGACGATGTTTGAAAATCTGCAAGGGAGGTAATCTGTGCAAGAGCTCACGATAGATGATGTTTGAAAATCTGCAAGGGAGATCATCTGTGCAAGAGCTCACAATAGATGATGTTTGGAAATCTGCAAGGGAGGTAATCTGTGCAAGAGCTCACGATAGATGATGTTTGGACATTTGCAAGGGAGGTAATCTGTGCAACAGCTCACGTTCAGCGAGAATGACCCCGCCGTTTTCATGGGGCAGATACTGCTGGTGGGCCCGCCCAAAGCAGTTTTTTTTTTCCCCCACCAGTCAGCTTAAAAGTTCAATCAGAGAGAAAATGGCAAAACATGAACGTGAAAACGATGCACCTGGTATAAAGACCAGTCAAATATTCCTTTCGTTATCCAGGTCTGCGCTTCAAATATATTGTTTGACTCTCTGCACCTCTTTCTCTTTCACCCATACACTGAAAAACGTAACTCCATTTAACAATAGACAGACGGGCGTTGTCTTCCCCTAACATTTTTTACCCCTGGAATAGATCAGTTGAAAGCTACAAGGGATGACATGGTTAATCCGTTGACTTTGTCACTTCAATATTGAAAAAAAAAGAGAAAAAGTCATATAATAATTATTTAAAAAAAAAAAAAAACAAACAAACAAACAAAAACGTTAAATAAGCAAAAGAAGGAGTACTGTGAACAGGCAAATTACACCGTGGCTGGGGTAGAGAATGTCTTGTCATGTGGAGTACAGCAGTGTAGAGTTCAATTCAAGGGGTCCACCTTAGTATTTCATGCCTGTGAAACATAGCTAGAGAAAAAAAAGGCAACCAACACCAATCACAGCCAACACAAAAAAGAAAAAAAAAAAAAAAAAAAAAAAAAAAAAAAAAAAAAAAAGGGGAAAGGGGGGGTGGGGGGGGGGGGGGTGGGGGGGTGGGGGGGGGGTAAGATAAGATAATGTTGCTTATAGCCCAGCCGACCACAAAGGGCCACATCAGGGCTGTCACCACGTTAAAATCAACTCACAAGTCAATCATTCACACAATGCTTTAAAATACATCGAAAAACCCATCCTAAAGTTTGTTAAAAAAAATCTTTCCACTGTCAACTCTCAGATCCGATGAAAAATGTTCATCTCTTTCAAGAACTCAAGATCCTGTCAGGCTGAACGTCTCTGAACAAGTTTCAAAATGGAGCGACTGATGGCGGAGAACGAAGCAAAATTTAGAAAGAGTGGGGGTTAGTTACCGCCAAGGACATTGACAAAACGTGTTTTGTCCTGTACTTTGTTTGTCAATGTCCTTGGCGGTAACTAACCCCCACTCTTTCTAAATTTTGTCTCTGAACAAGGTTTTCATGGAATCTGCTGTACATGTTTGTGTCTCACATCATGCAAGTCCCAACGCTCTAAAAGAACATGTTTCATTGTAAGTGGCACATGACATGGAATGCACCATGGAGCTTCTTCACTCTTTAAAAGGTATGAATGGGTAAAATACGAATGGCTGGTGTGCAGCCGGCATAAAACTGGTTCTTCTTTACGACCACCAGACGTAGATTAGGGAGCGGGAGGGGGGGGAGGGGGGGAGGTAGAAAGCTGAAGCTATCACAAAGAAGAAAACACACAGAAGTTGTTCATGACACACATGCACCAGGACACTGCACCTTGAAAAGGTTATTGCTGTTTGTATTCACATTCACACACACACACACACACACACACACACACACACACACACACACACACACACACACACACACACACACACACACACGATCACACACGTGCGCGCGCGCATTTGCCACAGAGAGCCAATAAGATGTTACTGATAAGTACTTGACTGTAACAGACTCAAAAGAATACTTCTATATGAACAATAAAACACTGTCATCACATAGAAATAATCATTTTAAACTCTCAACAGTTTTTGAGATTTTTGCATTTTGCATGACGGATGTTCTTTTTTTTGTAACATTCTGCACATTATTTCTAAAACAATAATATTTTTTAGTGGTGAATATGTCTATTTCGGGGTTTTAGGCAATGTATTGCTTCAGATAACAAAAATGTTGTTTTAATTACCATAATTCCGGGAAGAAAAACCGTCGATCACCGGTGATCGAAAACTCAAGGGAAAGAAGAGAGTTTTAAACAGTAGAAGATCTTTACTAACTGAAGATTAACATCTCATCAATAGATGATTATATTCCACAGAAGACTAATATTTTTTCAGTGGAAGACTACCCTCTCAAAAATTAAGACTATATTCAGAAGAAGACTATTATCTCATTGATTAATTAAAAAGAAGTATGATGTACATAAGACTATAGCTTCATCAATAGCAGACTACGTCAACAGAAGACCATCATTTCATCTATAGAAGACCATCATCTCATCCATAGACTACAATGAATTGATGAATTAGATTGATTGATGCGTTGGGCTAATATGCGTAGGTCAGACATCTGCTAAGTCGTAGCCACGGGACTCTTCTTATATTCTCTCATCTGAGTCATTAATTCATTTATCCATCAGCTTTAAATCATGCGCAGTATGGTCTCAAAACTTAGCGGATGTGGTGTAGCGTATATGAACTAGTCCACCAGTTAAGATTATCACCAACAGCAGACTATCATCCCATCAATGAAAGACTGTCTTCAACAGAAGACTATGATTTCATCAATAGAAGACTGTCACCACCAGGAAACGACAACTCGTCCACTGGTAGTCTATGACATCAGACACAGGGTAAAATGACAAAGTGCAAGAAGAAATGCCTGTGAATTGAGAGAAATACTAGGCCGTTGGCTTAAACAAATATTTCTTTTTTTTTTTCATTTAACTATCGACTATGGCTCCCAGAGCAAATTACAGTTGTGATCTAAACGAAGAAAAAAAAAAAAAAAAAGCAATTTGTACACCGCAAGTAATAAAGAAAAAAAAAAAAAAGAGAAAAGAGAAAGATTTCAGTTAGGACACAGTTGAGAGATACTAACTGAAAGTGAAACACGTTAAGCCCATCACAATATTAAAAGCAAAAAAAAAAAAAAAAAAAAAAAAAAAATCAAAACAACAACATTTACAACAGCAACAACGACAACAACAACAACAACGACGACAACACCAACGACAACACCACACCCAAACGACAACAACGACAACACCAATGATAACACCAACACCCAACCGACTGAACCAAATCAAAGCAAAATGAAAAGCCAAACCTGCGCCACACAAACAAGAGTAAAAGAAAAGAGGGGATAAGAAAAAGAGCATAACAGTGTTCAAACGAAGCACCAGCAGAGGTTTTGACCTTTTTTTTTTTCTAAAGACAGTAAGCCATTTGGAAGCAACCCCGAAGTCAGCTTTACTATCAGTGCCAGATTAGAAGCCGGACCACACACACCCAAGTCTTGAAGATAAACAGCTGCTAACAAATCAAGATCAGTCAGAATCAGTTGTTGACAAGCGAAAACCAACTGTTGATCAGCGACAATCAACTGCTGATCAGCGACAATCAACTGTTGACATGTCACACTCGACCGCTGGCTAGTCGCACTCGACTGTTGACCGGCCACAATCAAGTGTTGACCAGTCATAATCAGTTGTTGCTGATCGGTCACTATCAAGTGTTGACCAGTCACGGTCAATTGTTGACCGATCAGAATCAATTGTTGACCTGTCAAAATCAATGGTCGACCGATCACGATCAATCGTTGACCAGCCACAATCAACTGTTGACCCAGTCACGATCAATTGTTGACGAGTCACCATCAATTGTTGACCAGTCACAATCAACTGTTGACCGGTCGCAGTCAATAACAGCCACCAGCCGAACACCGATATCATGAAAGAGAGAGAAAAGAGCAAAAAAAAAAAAAAAAAAAAAAAAAAAAAAAGGGGGTGGGGGGGGGGGGGGGGAAAGAAGGAAAAAAATAAAAAAAAAAAAGGCAGCGAAGAATAAAAAACTACAAGCGGCACGCTGTGGTGAAGGGGAAGAGGATCCCCTGGCATGCAAAATGAAGGAGGCGGAGCTTTCAGGACTTGCAACACGGCAAGGAGCATGCCAATCAATCCAGAAGGCGTGGCTTCACCTAAGTTGGGGGCGGACTGACTGTGTTTTCCGGCTGACCGTAAGCGAAAGAAGGCTCTGGTCAAGGCAGTGAGACCGGACCTTCGGCGAGGGGGGTGGAGGAGAAGGAGGGGGAGTGCATGGAGATGCTGCGGGCGATGGCCTTGGAGCCCTCCTTCCGGCAGGAGGACGACGTGCAGGAGAAGCTACCACTGCTGTGGGAGAGTCAACGTACCGTGACGGCGGTGGTCTCTGGCTCCCGGAGTTCTCTTCCCTTGATCGTCAGCCGGCGTCTGCCAAAAGGGAGACAACTCTGAGAATTGGTCACAGGGTTCACACACACACACACACACACACACACACACACACACACACACACACACACACACACACACACAGAGGCTGCATACAACACACACACACACACACACACACACACACACACACACACACACACACGCCAAATCGCCGAGGCCTTTAAGGAGTCGAGTCGTTATAAACTGGCGCAATTGGATTGTTTTGAGAAGTGTTATTGTGTCTGAAAGTTGATTCTTCTCGTCGTTTTTTTCTCATATGGCCATCAAAGTACTAGCCAAGGGGTTCCAAGCAAAAGAGAGAAAAAAAAAAATTAAAGGAATGGGATTATTTTGGGCTGCTTGAGGCTGGCTCAAAGATTGGGTTGCAGATGAGTCGAGTGCAAAGGCCTAAAATGTGTGTCATCTATGAGGAAGGTCATGTACCTAAAGGTCCATTTGTGATTTCATCGGCGAAGATCCCCCCTAAACAAGAGAAATGATTGGTGGGGCGTTGTTCGTTCGATCAGTTATCAGTTTAACATGAAATGCTGGGTCAAATTTATGGTAGGCCTCAAAACGCTTACGTTTTGTACAGTAGTTTAGACAAAATCCTATTTGTGACGTGTGGCCACATACATAGAGTTGGAAGAAACTCTGAGAAGAGCTTGACTGCAGAAGGTCCTCAGAGTAGAGGCTCTCCGCATACAGGGTGTTCGCTCCTGAACCGGCTTCTTACATGCTGGGGAGGGGCGAGGGGGGGGGGGGGGGGGGGGGGGGAGCGGGCCACATCTAAGACATGATTCCTCTATGCTCTGTCTGCTGCCAGAATTTCTTTTGGCGATATCCACGTGAGCATGATTTTGAACACATTAATTCATAAAACAAAAATTGCTCATTCTGGTTTGACACTCATACTTGCCAACAAGAACAAGAACAACAGCAAATCTGATCTGACCAGTTTCTGGCTTGTTTTGCGATG
>JADBJO010000749.1:0-5000 GCA_016801955.1 Conus betulinus
AAAGAGAGAAGAGTGGGGAGGGATGGAGAGAGACGAGCAGGATAGAGGAAAGCGACACATGTACCGAGATATGATTCAAAGACAAGGTGAGAGGGACACAAAAAAGAACAGATAGAGTAAGACCTTGGGAGACAGTAAAGAAAAGGAGCAGGAGGGGAGTGTTAGGATTGACCGAGAGAGAGAGAGAGAGCGACGAGAGAGGAGAGAGAGAGAGAGAGAGGGGAGAGAGAGGAGGAGGAGGCGATGGAGGAGAGAGGGAGAGGGTGTGTTTTGGGTGGTGTATGGTGTTTTAGTTTTGTAATTAGTTAATTTTTATGGTTGTTGGTTAAAAGAGATGATGAAGAGAGAGAGGCAGAAACAGAGAGAAATGATCATAGATAGAGAGAGAGACAGAGAGAGAGCGAGGTGAAGAATGGAGAGAGGAGAGAGAGAGAAGAGAGAGACAGAAAGACAGAGAGGACAAGCGGATGAGAGGAGAGAGAGATAGAGAGCGGGAGGGGGAGGAGAGAGAGAGATGGGAGAGGAGAGAGAGAGAGAGAGAGAGAGAGAGGAAGAGAGAGAGATTGCCAGGGCAGACCAGACACATTCTGAGACGGACAGACAAAGCAGAGGACAGAGGCAGAAAGAGAGAGGAAGAGAATGCTTATGAGACATACACAGAGACAGAGAGAGAGACAGAGACTGAGAGATGAAGGGACAGAGATAAAGAAAGAGGCACAGAGAGAGAGAGAGAAGAGGGGAGGAGAGCGAGAGAGAAGAGACGACAGACAGACAGACAGAGAGACAGAGAGAGACAGAGAGGACCAGAGAGAGAGCGAGAGAGACAGAGACAGAAAGTGATAAACAGAGACAGAGGAAAGAAGAAGAGACAGAGATAGACAGACAGATAGACAGACAGACAGGACAGACAGACAGACAGACATGACATTGACAATCAGACAGAGACACAGAAACATGAGAAAGGGAATGGTCGTGGCATGGAAAGAAAAAGAGGACCGAGACAGCAAGGGTTAATGCTGCCTGTGATAAAAATCGCACTTTGGCGAGCAACCAATTTCGTGAATGAGATTTTTTTTCCCTTGTATTGTTCTGTTACGTTTGTAAGAGGAAACATAAAGACCATTGCAAGAAAAGACTGAAGTGCTTTTATACGTGTCTGTTTGGGTGCGCGTGAGCATTGTGTGTGTGTGTTGTGTGGGGGGGGGGGGGGGGGGGGGGCCGGTGCATTCATCCGTGTGTGTGTGTGTGTGTGTGTGTGTGTGTGTGTGTGTGTGTGTGTGTGTGGGTGTGTGTGAGTGTGTGTGTGTGTGTGTGGTGTGTGTGTGGTGTGTGTGTGTGTGTGTGTGTGGGTGTGTGTGTGTGTGGTGTGTGTGTGTTGTCTGTCGTCTGTCTGTCAGTCAGTGTATATCTGGAGATGTATGTAGTGCGTGTCGGTTTCTATGTCTTGATGTGTAGTTATGTACACATTCACTCCGAATAGGTATATTCCCAGCACAGTACAACTGTGATCACCCGTATTGACGATTTAAAAGACATTGGGAAGAAAGAAAGACAGAAAAAAAAATAGAGGATAAAGGAATAGGAAGAAAGAAAGATTAGGGAAAAAAAAAAAAGAAAGAAAAGGAAAAGAATGGAAGGAGGAATCAAAGAAGAAAAAAGGAGGAGGAAGGAAAAGAAAGATAGAGAAAGAAAGAAAGAAAGACCGAAAAGGAAAAGACAGAAGACGAAAAGAAAAAAGAAAGAGAGAAGAAAAAGGAAAGAAAAGAGAAAGAAAAAAAAAGAAAAGACAAAGATCAAGGAAAAAGGGGAAAGAAAGAAAGGAGGAAAAGGGAGGAAGGAAGAAGAAAAGAAAATTCACATCAAGAAAGGGCTGACCAATCTGAATATCATTGCTCTGACTTGCGTTTCCTCCTCTGTCTCCAGGCCTAAAATTCACTCTGCTCCATCAGACGCTCTGTGGTGTGTGATAGTGTGTGTGGTGTGTGCTGTGTGTGGAGTGTGTGTGGTGTGTGTGTGTTGTGTGTGCGCGTTGAGTGCGTGCGTGCGTGCGTGCGTGCGTGCGTGCGTGCGATGCGTGCGTGCAGTGAGTTGAATGTGTGTGTGTGGTTGGTTGTGTGTGTGTGTGTGTGTGTGTGTGTGTGTTGTGTGTTGCGCGGCGCGGCGTAGGTGTGTGTGCGTGTGTGTGTTAGTGTGTGGTGTGGGGGGGGTTGGTGGGGTGTGTGTGGGTGTTGGTGGTGTTGTGTATGTGCGTGTGTGGTGATGCTGTGTGTTGAGAGAGAGAGAGGAGGAGAGAGAGGAAGAGACAGGCAAAGAGAGAAAGAGAGATGGTGTGTGTGTTGTGTGTGTTGTGTGTGTGTGTGTGTGTGTGTGTGTGTGTGGTGTGTTGTGTGTGTGTGTGTCTGTGTGTGTGGGCTCGCGCTTTGCGTGCGGTGCGGCGGATGTACGTGCACGCGCGCGAAGCCGCGCGCGCAGTTGTGTGTGTGGGTGTGTTTGTGTGGTGTATGTGGGTGTGTGTGTGTGTGTGTGTGTGTGGGTGTGTGTGCTGTGTGGTTGTGTGTGTGTGTGTGTGTGTGTGCGCGCGCTGCGTGCTGCTGGCTATGTTGCGCGCTTGTCTGTGTACATGTCTGAATACATGCATCGTGTGTGTTGGGTTGCACGTGAGTTTTAGTTGTAGTTGGAGGGTGTGTGGGTTGGCGTGTGTGCGCCATGTGTGTGTGTGTGGCGTACACGTGTGTGGGTGTTTGTGTGTGTGTGTGGGTGTGTGTGCTGTGTGGTGTGTGTGTGTGTGTTGTGTAGTGTTGTGGTTGTGTGGTGTTGTAGTGTGTGTGTGTGTGTGTGTGTGCGTTTGCGTGCGTCCCATGTGTGCGCATGTGCGTTCGTCATTGTCCGTTGTTCTAATCTGAGTCAGGGAGAGAGGAAAAAATGGTTGCTGCCGATGTGCCGGAGTATATGTTTTTATTATGTGCACCTCTGTATGTACTTTATCTATGTTTTCATTCATGGTATGTGCTACTTAACCCTTGTGTGTTGCAACGTTCATATGAAACTACGGGATCTACATACATGCAACGTAACGGCATACGTAGTATGATTTTATGTATGTATGTAGTATGTATGTAGTATGTATGTAGTATGTATGTATGATGTAGTATGTATGTATGTAGTGATGGTAGTCTATTGTATGTTATGTATGTATGTATGTGTGCATGATGTGTATTGTTTAGCATGCATGCAGGCAGGTATGTATGCATGCATGTATGTATGTATGTATGTAGTATGTATGTATGGATGTATGTTGAGGTATGTATGTAGTGTATGTATGTATGTATGATGATGTATGTATGTATGTAGTTGTATGATGTAGGTTGCTATGGTAGGTATGTATGTAGTATGCATGTATGTGTGAATGTATGTCTGTTGTATGTACAAACATTATATATGCGTACATTATGCGAGGTAGGGGGGTAACTTAAAATAATAAAGAATTAATTATAACAAAAAATAATATGGTGTGGTAGGTAATAGTAAATAGGTATAATAAAATATGAATGGGGGGGGGGGTAAATATTATCACTAATTAAAGAATAAAAACAATAAATATAATCTATTTAAATTTAGTATACACATAAAATATAAAAATAACGTAAAAATAATAATTATAATAATAATTAAAAAAAAAAGGGGGGGGGGGGGGGGGTAAAATGGTAACCGATAAAAAAATAAAAAATTAAAATATAAAAATATGGAGGGGGGGTAATAAAAATGGGGTAATTGGGGGTGGGGGGTGTAAAAAGACTAAATAATAAATGGGGGGGTTATATTTTACTCCTTGTTCTTTAACTTCGTTTGTCTCATTTCCTTTGAAAAGAAAGTCAAAGCTTCTCTTATTTGCCGCGAAACATATTACACAGATTAAAAATAAAAGAGAAAAACATTGCTCGCCTCAAGACATCATTCCGAAAGTGAGAAGTCATGCAGAAGAATCAACTCGTTTCTGGTGACTGCAACATTCTTTTAATTTTCAAATTCATTTGTCTTCTTTTTTTTCGTCATTTCCGTAGCTACTAGGAATTCGTTTGTTCGTTTGTTTGTTTGCTTTTTTAAATTTTGTTTTGTTTCTGGACTTTTTGCAGATTTGAGATACAGAAATCCTTTCATGTGAACAGATTGTGAACAAGGCACGTAAATTTTGTGCGTGTGTTAGTTGGCTGCCTCTTCTTGTGTGTGTGTGTGTGTGGTGTGTGTGTGTGTGTGTGTGTGTGTGGTGTGTGTGTTGTGTGTGTGTGTGTGTGTGTGTGTGTGTGTGGTGTGTGTGTGAGCTATAAACAGCACACTGTATTTATCTCTTAAATCTTTATAGGATGGAGACAGAGACAGAGAGAGAAAGAGAGAATAGAGAGAGACACAGGCAGAACCAGAGAGACAGTGAGAGAGAAAATAGAGAGAGACACAGGCAGAAGCAGAGAGATATAGAGAGAAGGAGGGGGGACAGAGAATGAGAGGCAGACAGACACAGACAGACAGACAGACAGACAGACAGACACAACAGACAGACGGATAGACAACCAGAAACAGCTCAATAGAGAGACATACAGAGACAAAAAAAAAGACCTCAAACAGGCAGACAGACTGAAACTGGCTAACAGACTCAGATTGAAGGACTTTTTTTTTCAATGTTCTTTAGTTCCCTTTACTCTTCCTCCAACTCCATTCCGAACCCCCTCAATTCCCACATACGCCCCCTCACCCCACCATCCCTACCCATGTTCTCCCATCCCACCACCCTCCCTCCCCCCCCACCCCCCCCCCCCCCCCCCCGGTTATTATCGGGCAGTACTCTAGTCCCTTTTAGGTCCCGCGAGTTGAAGCCTTAATGAATCCCATTCCTTCTCTCCCCGCCCTTGTTCTTCTATCCATAAGTGCCTGTGTAAAGTGTGGGCGCCAGACAGCCGCTAGTGATTGCTCTCTCTCTCTCTCTCTCTCCTCTCTCTCTCTCTCTC
>JADBJO010000749.1:15000-17500 GCA_016801955.1 Conus betulinus
AGGGAGGGAGATACGAGGGGGGAGAGAGAAGAGAGAGCGAGAGAGAGAGAGAGGAGAGAGATTGGAGAGATAGAAAAGAGAGAGAACGATAGAGAGAGAGAGACGAAAGAGAGACAGACAGAGACACACAGAGAGACACAGAGATAGAGAGGATGTGAGAGAGAGAGAGGAGAGAGCGAGAGAAAGAGAGATCTATATATAATAGAGCCTGGGGGGGGGAAGAGAGAGAGGAGGTAGAGAGAGAGAAGAGCGAGAGAGAGAGAGGGGGTGGGATTGGGGAGTGGCAAAAGCAGGCAGGCAGACCAACAGACGGACAAGAGAGACATATTGAGAGAATGAGGTAGCGATAGGCCGTCATTGGAGAGTAAGATTGTGTTTTCTAATCAGGCCGATACTATGCTGAATGATATCGCATCAACTTAAGCCTTATTTATTACCGAATAACTATCGTGGTGTGGTGGGTGTGTTTTGGTGTGTGTGTTTGTGTTGTGGTGGTGTGTGTGTGTTGTGTGTGTGTGTGTGTGTGTGGTGTGTGTGTGTGTGTGGTGTGGTGTTGTGTGTTGTGTGTTGTGTGTGTGTTGTGTGGTGTTGGTGTGTGTGTGTGTGTGAGGTGGTGCTTGGCGTGCGTGTGTGTGGTGTGTGTGGTGTGTGTGTTGGTGTGTGTGTGGTATTGGTGTGGGTTGTGTGTGTGGTGTTTGTTTGTTGTGTGTCGTGTGTGGTTGTGTGTGTGCGGGCGGCGCGCAGACGCGGCCCGGCCACCTCCACCCGCGCACGGCGCGTTGCGTGTGTATGTGTGTGGGTGTATTGTGTGTGTGCGTGTGGGTGTGGTTGTGTGGTGGTGTGTCCGTGGCGGTGTGTTTGTGTGTGTGTGGTGTGGTGTTTTGTGTGTGTGTGATGTGTGTGTGTGTGTGTGTGTGTTGTGCGCGCGTCCGTGCGTGTGGTGGGTGGTGTGGGTGTTGTGTGTGTGTGTGTGTGTGTGTGTTTGTTGTGTGGGGTTTTGTTTGTTTTTTTTTTTCGTCATTGTTTTGTCATTTTACTGGGGTTTTATTATTTTTTTATTTCTTTCTTTTCTGCTTGGCATAAGTATTTTTCTTCAAATATTGCCTTTGTCGAAACCACTTCGAGCGGTGTTTCCTCATCCAGTATCTTGTCAATCGCATTGATTTCTTTCTGCAGTCATTTAATTCACATATTCAGTCCATTTACTTTTCGTTTATTCTCTTAGTTATTTATTGTATGTTACATCATTTGCTTATCTATGAATTGATTAAGCTTGTTTTTTTTACTATTCTCAACTGGTTTAAATGACAGAACTTCGCACTCTCTCCTCCTGTCTCCTCTCTCCCTCTCCCTCGTCTCTCTCTCTCGCTCTCTCCATCTCTCCTCCAAGCTCCTCTCCTCTCCATCTCTCCCCCCCCCCCACCCCCCCCCCCCCCCCCCTCCATCCTCATCCCACTCTCGGCTCATCTCCCCATCCTCTCGCATCTCTCTCTCCCGACGCTCTCCCTCCGCCCTCCCCTCTCTCCCTGCCGCCGTCTAACCTCGTTCCCCTCTCTGTCTCCTCCCCTCGCCGTCTCTCCTCCTCTCCTCTCACTCCTCTCACTCTCGGTCCTCTCTCTCTCCTCGCGGCCCGCCCCACTAGTTCATGCACTAGTTTTTTTTCACTTTCTTTTTTTTTTTTTTCCCCCCTCCCCCGTTCACTGTCAAAACTGTTTCTGAAAATAACATAAAAGCAGCACGTGTTGCGCAAGGTCTTCTCCATGCCCTTTATTTGAAGCTGATCCGTTCCTTTCCAATCCAACTCCCTGTGGCTACTCGTTGCCTTTCCAAGTCTACCATCATTTTCGTTGTGTGCAAGTCTGTGGCCAAAATACGATTGTTCTCTCTCTCTCTCTCTCCTCTCTCTCCCTCCTCTCCTCTTCTCTCTCTCCTTCTCGCTCTCTCTCTCGACTCGTCCCTCTCTCTCTCTCTCTCTCCTCTCTCTCCTAGCTCTCTCTCTCTCTCTCTCGTCTCCCATCGCATCTCTCCTCTCTGTTTTTTTTGTTTTGTTTTTGTTAATTTGTTTTTTTGTTTTTTTTTGTTTTCCCCCCATGATTACAATGGATTCTATGATCAGAACAGCTAATTGTGTACACGTTTGTTTGGTCGTGCAAGATGACAAGTGTACACTTTGACTACGAATCGGACAGTTTCAGCATCTTGATAATATGCACTTCACCGTTATCAAGAACTTCAGGATGAGCACCAAGCATGAACAGCTTCCGCAGCGGCCCCTGAGGTCGAAAACCCCCAGAGATTCCGATTCCCACTTCCACTTCACCGAATTTTCGTTGCAGGTCGGTTTTGCCAACTGGAGGAAACAGTATAATGGTGAGAGTTGGCTTTCATCCCGCAAGGGTAAGTGCCTGGCCTTACATCATAAGATGGCGTCATGAGCGGTGATTGATGGGATGGAATCTTAGATGCAAATGGCAAAGGAGGATGGGGATTTTGAGGGAAG
>JADBJO010000749.1:22500-25000 GCA_016801955.1 Conus betulinus
ATAAAATGCTTTGGGTGTTTGTTTTGTTTTTCAATTTGAATTAAATAATAGATAGATAGATAGATAGATAGATAGATAGATAGATAGATAGATAGATAGATAGATAGATAGAAAGGTAGACTGATTCATGGACTGGTAGGTAGACATATAGATAAATAGATACTTACCTATATAGATGTGATACAAACCAAATGGCATCGACAAAGTAAACATGCCAGGCCATGCAGAGTGGCTGGTGTTGAAAGATGATGAGCGTAGAGTTGGAAAAAAACTGACCTTTCTTCCGACCCAAATGTGCTGCGTCTGAATGATTCAAAATTCCACGTTGTCAGAAACGTCATGAACTCCAACATGAACCTCTGTCTCAGGGGATCCGGACCCTGAAGTCGAACCATATGCGATTCTGTTTTTCACCACCACCTCCTTTTTTGTGCAAGTCTATATGCGTACCGAGAAAACAACATAGTGTTGGGAGATGGGTTTCATCAGACTCGGTACGTGTCTGGCTTTAGATCATAATGTGGCATTATAAGCGTCTGATGTGAGGTTTGTCAGATGCAAATGGCTTTAGGAAAAATATTTTCATGGATTTTGGAGGGTACGGGGGGACTGTGACTATGAATCTGTCAATTTCATCTGAGTGTCTCCTTGGAGAAGTGGCATGAACTTCTGGTTTTGTCGCTTTCGATACGTTGACATTAAGTTCTGATACGTGCGTCAGTTGGTTTCTTATCAGATTGTTTTCTACTTTTGAGAGGATGGGCCGGAACATTACTATTAAAGGCAAGGGTAAATCTAGTTCTGTGATATTTTTGTCCCACATGCTCGCACAGTAGTATCTGGCTTTGTTTGGGAGAGAGTTTAAATGCAGATTAGGGCCAGGTAACGATGGAGAGAGAGAGAGAGAGAGAGAGAGAGAGAGAGAGAGAGAGAGAGACAGACAGACAGACAGACAGACAGACAGACAGACAGGACAGAGACAGAGACAGAGACAGAGACAGAAACAGAAACAAAAGACAGAGACAGACAGACAGACAGACAAAGACAGAGAGAGAGAGAGAGAGAGAGAGAGAGAGAGAGAGAGAGAGAGAGAGAGAGAGAGAGAGAGAGAGAGAGAGAGAGCACAAGATTACTCAGAAACAACAAAATAATTATGCTTTTACCACACTGAATTGAAAAATAGAATCTAATCCAAAAAAACCGAGCGCATTACATACACGTTGTGCTAATATGTAGGATGGATCTGGATTGCACGACGTCTCTGAGGTCTATTCAGCTAAACGAATACACATTTACCTGTGAACATGGACATGGTATGGTCACTGTTTTGACTGGTGTCAACTGTCAGAAAATAATTTTCCAGGATCCGTTAAAGCTTAGCAAAGCCCTGCGCTCTTCTGAGTGTCCCGCTTGTTCAAAAGGTTTGACCACATCTTAAAAAAAATGCATAACCTGCTCGTATCAAATACTGAAATATGAGGGATATACTGGTTGGCAAAAGTGTATTCATTTCAAATTTCTTTTATAAATGGCTGGTGAGCCAAATCTCATTTTCGAATGCAAGAGGCATTATTTGTCTATTTAGGTATAGTTCATAAACGACTTTGTCAGCAGATTGTCAGTGGTTTTAATTGTGGACACACAAGCTAGCATGTCTTTCATCCCTAGCGGTTTGGGGTCAAAGGACGTTTATAATCTCTTTCGCTAGCTTCTATGTAATGAAAGTTATGTTTATTCAGATCCCATACACACACACACACACACACAGAGACACACCACACACAGAGAGAGAGAGAGAGGAGAGAGAGAGAGAGAGAGAGAGAGAGAGAGAGAGAGACAGAGACAGAGAGAGAGAGAGACAGAGACAGAGACAGAGACAGACAGGCAGTCAGAGATGCAGGCTGAGACAGGGTGAAAGAGACACAGAGAGATACACACACACACAGACGGACAGACTGGGACAGACAACGAGACAGACAGACAGACAGACAGACAGACAGACAGAAAGGAGCCAGAGAGAGAGAGAGAGAGAGAGAGAGAGAGAGAGAGAGAGAGAGAGAGAGAGAGAGAGAGAGAGAGAGAGAGAGGAGGGACTGAAGGAGAGTGAAGAGGTGCTGAATCCAGTTGTGCTGTACTTTGTAACATGGTGTTTTGGGAAGAGAAATATGAATTGTCACACATTATTAAAAAAACAAACAGAAGTGAAGTTATGCAATGCATTAAACACAATGCATTGCATTTGACGTTTAATACCATGGAATAGACGCAATGCCACGCAATAGAGTGCACACAGTACAATGCAAGACTAAACGCTACAGCCAAACACAACACTGTACCAACAGTACAATACAACTTTATCTAATTGAATACAAACTGTGCCATACAGTACAATACAACACAATACTATTCATTCAATAAAGTACAATACCAGGTAGTGCAATATACTATAGCATTGCAAGCTGTATGACTAGTCCTATACATTTACATAGAAAATGGCAGG
>JADBJO010000749.1:32500-35000 GCA_016801955.1 Conus betulinus
AGTCATTGTTTATTAATTGATGGTTAACTGCCAAGTGATATGTCCATAGCAATAGCAAAAAAAAAAAAAAAAAAAAAGAAAAATAGTAAGATGAGTGGATATTCTGTATTATCTTGATCGTGTTAAACATCTATGTAGAAAGTGATTATTTCACTCTGTATCTACCGTTACTTCCCCTGGCAGAAAATAGTGTTCCTAATCCGTTGGACCATGGCGGAAGTTTGGTTCAAAACGTTTGCCCACACCTGTAAGAGAAAACATGGCTTCATATAAAACATTCATAAATTGAGTGGTAAAATCAGGTATATCCTACTGATTGAATGCTTCATTTCAATCGACGTACATAAAAAGCTGCTGAGTCATGCAGCATTGACTAATGTTTGGAGGCATAATCAATCTATTCAGGCATGATTCATAAACGAATTTGTTCGTCAGAAGTTGTTGAACAGCTTTTGTCGTGGACACACAAGCATTACATTTTTTTTTTTCATCCCCAGCAGTATTGTTTCAAAAGGACATATAAACTCTCTTTCGCTAGCTAACATGTAATGAAAATTATGTCTATTCTAAAAGCCGATAGAGAGAGAGAGAGAGAGAGAGAGAGGAGAGAGAGAGAGAGAGAGAGAGAGAGAGAGAGAGAGAGAGAGAGAAGAGAGAGAGAGAGAGAGAGAGAGAGAGAGAGAGGAGAGAGACGGGGAAGGGGGGGGGGGGGCGGGGGGCAGGCAGACAGACAGACAGACAGACAGACTTGGATTCCACTTGAAAATGCATTTCGCCGATGGATGAAAAATGTGGGCTATGAGGCGATACACATGTTACTCGTGAGTAACTCGGTTACTGACCTGTGCAGACGATGATCACTCTTGTAGTTTTTATACGCTGAAATATCTCTTTGGTTGGGTTTACATTGGAGTACACAACACACACGGGATTTCAAACGCAGGGTCGTCTAAATGATGGTAATAGACCCCCGTGTTCAAACCAACAAGGTCCTAATAATTATTAGAATAGGTCGAACTCAGTTCACCTCTGAATAATTCTACTAAAGTCGGCATTAAGTGCCAAATGAATCAAGGGACTATCGTCGTCAGTAGTAGGCATTAAACACCATGCTCTGTGAGGGTGCGATGAGTCGGAATAGGTGCTGCAGAATAAAACACCATGCTCTGTGAGGGTGGGATGAGTCGGAATAGGTGCTGCAGAATAAAAGAGGAGCGGCTGGCTGACACGAAGAGAACGGGTCCCTTTTTCTTTTTTAGTGGCAAGCTCAGTGGCGCTGTGTCGTCAGTGAGAGGTCTGCAGAAGGACTGCCAGCACTTCGGCACTGTCAGAAGCTGAGGTATGTCTGTCTGGATGGAAAGAATAATGGTAGTGAAACGGTTATGAACACCAGATGGCAGGAAAAAACACATCCGCCCTCCACTCTGTCCTCTCACACATACCCCCCGCCCTCCAACTGCCATGTGTAACTGTGGATATTTTCACTACGGTTTTCACATATTCCGTTAAAACGGAATCGAAAAAAAGTCAAAAGCTCAAGTGATTTATATTTTTTCAGAACATAAATTGAAATATAGAAAAGCACGGAGGTAACCTACGTCGCACACCAAGAACTGCCATGACACGGTCATCCACGAAAAATGAGAGGAACAATCTTGAAACTGAAGGGATGATCGTACCATTCGTCAATTGGTTCTTACAGACATAAGCCTAACAGTGCAAAAGGAGCATCTGAATCTGGTATTGTCAAGTACACATAGGAAGAGCAATAACTGTGTATCCCGGCAATAAAAGGTGATAAAGGTCTTTGGGTTCCCCTCAGTACCCTACTCATCAGCCCTCTCTCCCACCCGATCGTCAGTCCTGAACCTCCTCTCTCTCTCTCTCTCTCTCTCTCTCTCTCTCTCTCTCTCTCTCTCTCTCTCTCTCTCTCTCTCTTCTCTCTCTCTCTCTCTCTCTCTCTCTGAGAAAATGCTGGTGTAAAAAGTCCAGTTTGTATCCATGAACATATGAAAGACTACATCCGATGAAACATAAAGAACAATGAGTTTCCAGAATGAAGTGATTTATTCGGATTTCGCCCGGTGCTCGCGCCTTATTTCAGTGTCAGTGGTAATAGCAGCCTGTCAAGGTTGATAGACAAGCCGAGTAACGATGTCGGCGTACAAACTATTATGGAAACGAGCATTTGTTTGAAATATCTTCGGTGCTCATGCTGTAAGTTTGCCTTATTGTCATCGCCTTATCTCCACGTAAAGGGACGTGGATTTGGTTTTGTAATTTCAGTTCAACGAAAATTGCATTAAACACATGCACACACATGTACAACATATGTACACACACACACACACACACACACACACACACACACACACACACACACACACACACACACACACACACACACACACACACACACACACACACACACACACACACACACACACACACACACACACACACACACACGTACGCTCGCGCGCGCGCACGCACACACACA
>JADBJO010000749.1:60000-62500 GCA_016801955.1 Conus betulinus
TCTCTTGAGGGCACATAAGACCGTATGGCGAAAGCTTGGCTGTGTCTGGAGTGGTACTGTCTTCATCTGTCCGTGGGCAGGGGTGGTTGGGTCTGTGGGGTGTGCTCGACAGCTGGAGGGCGGTGTTTTTTTTCGCCGGTGGGCTCTGCAGTCATGAAAGACGGGCTGGTACACCCATGGAGTTGCTACTTTAAGGCTGTTATGAGTTGCATCCTGTAGTCTGATTTATCTCTGCTAAGGAGCAGTCATATGCCTTGAAATTTTAATGTCCTGCGCGTGCCTGTACCCATTGTCAACACAGCGCAGGCCTCCAAGGGTGGTACAGGTCTGCTCAAAGGGCAGGTGAAGGCAGTGCTTCTCTTGGTCCTCCCCAGCACCTTCGGGTGTTTCTTTTTCTTCTGGCTACTGTGACTACATGACATCGTTATGAGTTCTATCTCACTTTGTATCCGCTCATTTTTTATGCATTTCCTTTTTTTTCTTTCTTTCGTTAGCAATATCAAGCAATGACCAGTTCGAATATTCACTTTCTCTTTAACTGCCATGAACTGTACTTCTAAGTCCCAGCAAAACAATTTTGTGTGTCAGAAATTAACTTCACATAGTTTCAATTTACTTAGATACGTCTGTCTACTCTGTAACTTTAGTATATGTACCTTTCTACCAAAGTGCTGAGTTTGCTCTTTCAATGTGTTCCATGACAATATGTAGCTTGTATTTTCATGATTCCATCCGACCGCTATATCTGTATTACAGAACTGCTCTTCTTAAAAAAAAAAAAATTTTAACTGATTAACGTGCCTGAGACGTTTGTTTCTGTTCCTCTCTCTCTCTCTTCTCTCTCTCTCTCTCTCTCTCTCTCTCTCTCTCTCTCTCTCTCTCTCTCTCTCTCTCATCTCTCTCTCTGCGCGCGCGCGCGCCGCGCGCGCGTGCCTGCGTGTGTGTTGTGTGTGTGTGGTGTGTGTGTGTGTGTGTGTGTGTGGGTGTGTGAGTGTTTGCCTGTTTTTACTCCTTTGGAGTGGCAAGCAAACCCAGCAAAACAAATTAGCAAACACATAGGATTTCCCTCCTCCGCATGACAGTCGATTATCAATTTCGCGACTCTCTCTCTCTCTCTCTCTCTCTCTCTCTCTCTCTCTCTCTCTGTCTCTCTCTCTCTCTCTCTCCGTCTCTCTCTCTCTCTCTCTCTCTCTCTCTCTCTCTCTCTCTCTCTCTCTCTCTCTCTCAAGCGCGCGCGCGCGCAGAGAGAGAGGAGAGGACGAGATGAGGGAGATGAGAGAGAGAGGAGAGAGAGCAGAGAGAGAGAGAGAGAGAGAGAGAGCAAACGTTTCTCTCCTCCGGCTCCCCCCCGAAGAGCGCCGTCCCAGCACTCCCCCGACCCTCCGAGAAGAGAGAGAGAGAGAGCAGAGAACCCCGAGAGAGAGAGGAGAGGAGAGAGACATTGAGAGAGAGAGAGAGAGAGAGAGACGAAGAGAGAGAGAGAGAGGAGAACGAAGTGGTACAACAAAGTCTCAGGAACGTTAATCAGGTTAAAATTTTTTTTTTTTAAGAAAGAGCAGTTCTGTAATACAGATATAGCGGTCGGATGGAATCATGAAAAATACAAGCTACATATTGTCATGGAACACATTGAAAGAGCAAACTCAGCACTTTGGTAGAAAAGGTACATATACTAAAGAGTTACAGAGTAGACAGACGTTATCTAAGTAAATTGAAACTATGTGAAGAAGTTAATTTCTGACACAAAATGTGTTTTGCTGGACTTTAGAAGTCTCTCTCTCTCTCTCTCTCTCTCTCTCTCTCTCACCTCCTCTCTCTCTCTCTCTCTCTCTGTCTCTCTCTCTCTCTCTCTCTCTTTCTCTCTCTCTCTTCTCTCTCTCTCTCTCTCTCTCCTCTCATCTCTCTCTCCTCTCTCTCTCTCTCTCAAGCGCGCGCGCGCACAGCTCGCTCTTTGAATAACGTTTGTGTGTAATACGGTTTCAGTGGTCGAAAACGCAATTACGCACAGAGTAGGAGGTGAGAGGATTGTAGCGATGTCTCGTCTCTGTGATATCGTCTTTTCATTGTCTTTTAGAGGAACTGAATGTTTCCCTTGTGAACAGGTTACGTCTTCGACCACGTTCAATGATTTCCTTTTTTTTTATCTGTCAGTTGTTTTCATCTGTCAGCAAAATTACACAAAACACCGAACCATTCCAACAAAATCTAATAGATCGAATGTGGCCCAGGTACGAATGCATTACATTTTGGTGTGTATCCGTTCAACGATCCAAATCAAACGATTTATTCATGGTCCTTTGTGCAGGATCATCAAAAAACACAGTGAAGTGCCTGTTCAAGAATTGATAGCTGTTTATTGATATGTGTTATGGGATATTTAACAAAAACTATGCAGTATTATAAATGGTCGCATTTCCTAATTTTTTTTTCATCTTCTATGAGAAAAAAAAAAGAAAAACGAATCCATGGTAAATGTGTCTGTCCATAGTTACTGATAATG
>JADBJO010000749.1:67500-82500 GCA_016801955.1 Conus betulinus
GACAGCGCCACGTTGCTCATTTATCAGTCATGGCAGCCAGCCGTTTGGTATTGAGGCGAAAATAAACCTAATACCGGACGATATTCAACTCATGTACCCCATGTACAAAACCCATTACTCATAGAATTGTCTGTGGGATATGTTTGGATGTTTGCATTTATGCATTCGTGGATACGAACTGGCCATACTGATGGCGCAATTTTGCAAAGAAGAAGAGTAATTCGGTGGGGGGGGTGGGAGTGGGTCAGGGGTAGGGGATAACAGGGGATCCAGCAATATTCATCATCTGTTATTACAGGAAACGACAGCTATTGTGCGCCCTGTGTTATAATGACCAGACCAGATTCGGATGGTACTTTGAGCCTTGCTATATATACTAGTCTTTAACAACCAGTTGATGTATAATAGCATTCAAATCTTTAGTTTCAAGAAGTTTCTTCTCCTCGACTTGCACTGACGAGAACTACAAATCATGGCAGTCTTTGGTTGTAAGACGCAGTTATTTCTAGGAGTTCTATCTTTTTATTAACAATCTGAAAGATTGAAAAACATTCAGAATTATATTTTGGTCTTTGGACAATTATTAGTCTCTCCTCTTTTACCTAAATTTGTAAACAGTAAAATCTATGGAAAATGAAGTTTGCCGTAGAAAAAGCAATTAAATAACGGAATATCTCCGTACTATACCTTATTGTGTCGCACATAATTATCGACTGAGAAAGTAATTCCAGCAATTATCCACAGAAGGAGGTACAAGAAGACTGGGATGGAAGCTGGGGTCTTTTCCTTCTGTTCGTATCCATGATCTTCTCCGTAGTAGCACTTTCATGTCACATAATTCGTCCCACCTAAACAGTTGCACGCACAGGTGCCTAGCTTCTGTCACTGTTGAAGTGCTGACTGTCCCCACGGAGAGCTATCATTGACGATGGATTGCCACCAGACTTGTCACCAGAAGAGGACTCATTCCTCCGATCCATTTCTGTAGTACTCTGGTGCACTTGCTCTGTGGCAGTCCACCCACACAGAGCATGACGTCTGAAGCATCCGGTTAGCGACAGAAGTCACATGGTGCATTCAGAAGAGAATACTCACTTAGAACTATTCAATGAGGTGAACCAAGTTCGACCCTGCTATTCTTGCACGCTGGACTATAGCATCGTCATGGAGAAAACCATAGGTTCCAAATCACATGTGCATTCTGAACAGAAAAAAAGACATTTGTGAACTGGGTAAACAGGCATACCAACAACAACAACAAAAACAAAGATATAAGACCATCTTCTGCAACGGTCAATTGTATGACGAAGTTACTGTCACATATTCGTTTATTTCAGCGCAAAGTTGTTTTTTCATTCATCTGCAAATGCATTTTCGATTGAAATTCATCGTATCATGCAAGCGACATGCCGTCTGGGAGAAAATAAAGCAAAGCGCGTAAAAGACAAACTACAATGGACAGGAAGCTCCGGACTCACTCCTGGCCACACGCGACCCTCGCCGTGTCATTTGTAGGGATGAACAGGATGCTGTTTCCTAATGGGATGACTGGGAATCATTTCACTAAAACGGCCGCGCGCGTCAATTCACGGAACAACAGGAGGCGTCTGAGTTCAACTCTCCTGTGGCTGATAAAACACCAGGGCATCAGTGAATCTGCCCAAACCCGTGAAGCGGTCAAAGTTTTTTTTTTTTTTTTTTTTTTTTTTTTTTTTTTTTTTTTCAGCAAACTTCTCCCCTGTGACAATACATGCCACACGTCTGGAAGATCCCATGTGTCATTAAACGGACAAGATTTTCCTCACATTCCACCCAATGGCTGCTCTGCTCCTCTTCTGTGAAATCGATATAGAGAAAGGTTTACAATGACGTCTCGATGATGATTTTATTTTTGTGTGAATCAGCACGATTCTAAACGAGGTGTCTGTTGAGGTTTGCCACTCAGAGAATTACGAATATAAAAACAGTCATATCTCCAATAGCATTGTAGCGTGTTGTACTGTCTAGCAATGTTTTGTGTGTTAAAAAACATGATATTGTATTGTATTGTATTGTTTCGATTGTAGCCATATCTCCAATAGTATTGTAGTGTGTTGTACTGTCTAGTAATATTTTGTGTTAAAAAAAAAACAACATGATATTGTTGTATTGTATTGTATTGTTTGGGATTGTAGTCTGTGGTGTATCATGTATGGAACTGGATAACACTGTTGAGTACTGTCTTAATAGTGTTGTACTGCAGTTGTGTACAGTACTGTAACATATTGTATGTACACTATTGCACTGCGGTGCTATTATTGCATTACATCAATGTTAGTGCTTCTCTATAAAAATGTACAGAACACCTTAACTTCCTAAGGCTGCTGTGTGTTAGGTAATTTGCGATGCTCATCCCCTCCTCCACCCCCATCCCCCCAACAACAGCAAAAAAAAAAAAAAAAAAACATTACTACCTGTCTACAGCAGCGCCACCTGTTTGTTTCTCCCTTCTTTTCTCTCGTAACTACTGTTTCTGTACTTCAGCAACAACTCGCTCGCTTGTTAACCACACTGTACTGCAGTCATCTAACTGGTGAGGAACGAATATCAAACTTCTTGTGTTTATAGTAGACAGCGTTCACAGTTCCTTTCTCTGCCGCTCCCCTTCCTAACAAAAATCACATCGGTAAATATTCTGGCACACATTTTTTTTTTTTCTCATGCGGGAAGTGAAATGCTTGTCATATGGCATACGGTTTGATTAGTCAGTACATCGTAGAAGGAAACTACCATTTATTGAATGTGACTCATCATTACATTCAAAAGCATTCGACGGCAATCATGATGACAATGAAGTATATTCATGCTGTCAATTCTAATTAAGTTTTCTTCAAACCGCCATGCTTTTGATAACATAAAATAGGTTGACGCGGCCAATATATATATTTTTTTTCTTTTCGTATTTTTCCTTATCCCATCCTCAACACTCCCGCGTCTCTCTGTCTCTCTCTCTGTCTCTGTCTCTGTCTCTGTCTCTCTCTCTCTCGCTCTCTCTCTCTCTCTCTCTCTCTCTCTCTCTCTCTCTCTCTCTCTCTCTCTCTCTCTCTCTTAATACAAAGCCCTAGTGCAAAATCATCTCTTTCATAAAGAAAGCCAGATCTGTTACCGACGAGCATGAGCAACACAATATCCCAGAATAATTTTTATATTCGACCTCCAATTGTAAGGTTCCAGCCAGCTTGCTTTAAACGAACTGAGACACGACACCTTCCCGAAAGCGAAGACATATAAACTGACAAAGTCATGCGAAGACATATAAAACTGACAAAGTCATAATCACAAGCCTCTTCCTTCAAATCCCTCTAGATCTGTTTGCGCCAATGCCACGACGTGATTTCCATCTGAGACTCCATCCCATCAGACGCTCATGATGCAGTCTCTGGAAGTTAAGTCAGGTACTCACCGAGCTGGTAGAAACTCAATTCCCCCCCCCCCCCCCCCCCCCCCCCCCCCCCCCCCCCCCCCCATACTGATTCCTCGTAGGCTAACAGAGCTGCTTCGAAAAATCAGCGGAGGGGGAGAATGGGAAATCTCTGGATGGGACGGTGAGTTGGCCCATAGTGCTAGTGCTTCATAATGGTCCTCCTGAGGTTTCTGACAACGTGAAAGTGCGTATGGTCCAGACGCTTTAATTTTCAAATCGGCAGAAATGTCATTTTTTTTTAGTTTCACTCGTCATCTCTAATGACTACAATCGTGTATGAACAGGCTGGTTTCTGTGTTAGAATTACTAACTTAAACACACACTCTCACACACACACACACACACACACACACACACACACACACACACACACACACACACACACACACAATTATATACAACGAAGACGGAAGTTGTGCATTGACCCACGTCAAGCAGACCCTACGCTGAGCCTCACAGTTTATGGTGTGAGACCCGCTGCAGTGAGTAAATTCGCCTACCTTGGAAGCACACTGTCTCAGAATGTCACCATCGACGATAAAGTGAGCGTCAGAATGGAAAAAAAAAGCATTGTAACCTTTGGTAAATTACACAACAATGTTTGAAATAGAAGCGGGATCATTCTAGAGACCAAGGTAAAGAGCGATGGAGCAGTTTGTTCTCCCCACACTTCTCTACGCCTGTGAAACATGGGCAGTGTACCAGCGGCATGCCAAGAAGCTGAGTCATTTCCACACAACCTGCCTCAGAAGATTGTAAAAACATGAAATGGCAGGACAAAATTCCAGACACAGAGGTGCTTGACCGAGCCGGCCTGCCTGGCATCCACACCATCCTGATGCTGTCTCTGCACCGATGAGTGGGTCATGTAGCTCTCATCCCAGATGACCGCTTAACCTAGAGACTCTTCTGCAGTGAGCGGCAACAAAGAGTGCATTCCCATAGACGCAGATGCAATAACGCTTCAAAGGCACTCTCAACACATTCATGAAAGCGTTTAAGTGTCAACCGTTTTCGTGCGGGCGTGCGTGCAGACATGCGTGTGTGTGTGTGTGTGTGTGTGTGTGTGTGTGTGTGTGTGTGTGTGTGTGTGTGTGTGTGTGTGTGCGGGCATGCGCGCGCTCCTGTGTATGTGTGTCCGTGTGTTTACATGCGCTCGTGTGTGTGTGTGTGTGTGTGTGTGTGTGTGTGTGTGTGTGTGTGTGTGTGTGTGTGTGTGTGTGCGTTGGGCGGGGAGGGGGGTGCCTGTCTGTCTGTCTACCTGGCTGTTTGTCTACCTGTCTGTCTGTCTGTTTGCCTCTCTCTCCTCTCTCTCTCTCTCTCCTCTCTCTCTCTCTGTGTGTGTGTGTGTGTGTGTGTGTGTGTGTGTGTGTGTGTGTGTGTGTGTGTGTGTGTGTGTGTGTGTGAAAGGATGTGTGATTCAAAGGGACCAGTGCTGGGGACGTACATAACAATACAATTGTATTTGCCTTCCTTTCAGAACTGTGTCACATCACTCCTTTCTCTGCACACAGCCTTTCTCTTTTCCTCTTCAAACTCCTGACTCTGAAAGAAAAATGAAACCAAGAACAAGAAGGCGAACAAAAGAAGACGAAATAATGTGTGGAATTTACAGAGCCAAGATGGATGTCTTCGATTTCCTCCTTGCTAGACTCATAGAAAAGGAACACTATCTGACAAAGATGAATCTGCGAGCTTTTTTTGGGGGGGGGGGGGGGGGGGGGTGGGGGGGGACTTTAGGTGTTCGGAACAAAAAACCGCGAAAGTGGTTTCGGAAAAGGCGGTGGGGGGGGGGGGACTGGTGTGGTTGGGGGGGGGGGGGGGGGGGGGGGGGGGTGGGGGGGGGGGGGGGGGGATGATAGGAGGAGGTGGGTCGTTCGATGTTTGTGGGACGGAGCGGGTTGTGCAGATTGTGAAGGAGAGGAGGAGGGGGGAGGGGGGGGGGGGGCTCTGAGGTCTATGGCGTGGGGTGTGTAGGACCAGTGGTTTGGGCAGGGGTGGGGGTGGGGTTGTTTTTAGAACGGAGATGAAGCTACTCACAACGATGACTGGACAGCACAGACATAACGATCAGACCATGATGTGTATCCGAAAACAGGTTGTACATTTCTTTAAAGCTGCTCTACAGCTCACAAGGAGTTATTCCAGCGAGGGAACATCGTTATGTAAGACATTAATGGAACACAAATAATCCGACAAAGAAGTGAAAAACAAAGACTCGTGCGAAAACAATACAACACATCCCGAACAGCTACTATGGTAGAAAACACTAGTGTAAACCGCAAAACTGAAGAGGAGGAGGAGGAGGAGGAGGAGGGGAAAGAGAAGAAGAAGAAGAAGAAGAAGATGAGGAGGGGAGGAGGAGTAGGAGGAGGAACGGACGATGGTAGAACGAGGACGAGGACGAGAAGAAGAAGAATAGGGGAGAGGAGGAGGATGAGGAAGTAGAAGAAGAAGGAAGAAGAGAGGAGGAGGAGAGAGAAGAAGGCGGAGAAGAAAGAATAAAGAAAGAGAGGAGGAGGGAGAAGAAGAAGAAGGAAACTAAGAAAAGAAGATGAAGAAAGAAAGACCGAGAAGAGAAAGAGTAGGAAGAAGAAAGAAAAAAGAAAGCAAGAAAGACGGAGCAAGAAAGAAGAAAGAAAGAAATAAAGAGAAAGAAAAAGAAGAAGATGAAGAAGAAGAAGAAGGATTGGAGGAGGAGGAGGAGGAGAGGAGGGGGAGAAGAACGAAAAAGAAAAAAGAAAACAAGAAAGAAAGAAAGAAAAAAAGAAAAAACCAAAAGAAAGAAAGTAAAAGAAAGAAAGAAGAAAGAATAGAAAGAAAGAAAATGAAGAAAAGAAAAGACGAAGAAGAAGAAGGAAGAAGAAGAAGAAAAGAGAAAAGAAGAAGAGGAAAAGAAGAAAGAAGAAGAAGAATACGAAAAAGAAGAAGAAGAAGAAGAAGAAAAGAAGAATGTTCGGGGGGGGGTGGGCAGAATAGAAGAAGAAGGTCGTTTTTGAAGATCTGCAAAAGTGTAAGACGACTGAAAGGTTGTGAGAGTGTGGGGGGTTGGGAAGAGGTGGTATGGGGAATGGATTGGATGGGTTGTGAGTATTTGTGTGTTGTGGATTGGGTGTGTTGGGTGGTGTCCTGGGGAGAGACATTGGGGCGCAGCTAAGGTAAGGGGAATGTGATGGAGGAGGAAACGAGAGGATCCAAAGATTGTGATAGTGGAAGCAAAGGAGTAGGACGAAAATGAGGGGAAAAGAGGGAAGAAGAAGAAGAAAGAAGAAGAAGAAGAAGAAGAAGAAGAAGGAAGAAAGAAGAAGAAGAAGAAGAAGAAGAAAGAAGAAAAGAGAAGAAGAAGAAGAAGAAGAAGAAGAAGATCAAGAAAGGACATTGTGGTGGTGGGTACAGTTGAGGCCAACCTCCCACAAACACTCCTGTACATATGTGCGCGTGCACTCGCGCGCTCATAATACACATACACCTACGTCCCTTTCCGTACAAGCCTACACGCACACAAGCACACACACGCAACACACACACAGACATAGACACACACACACACACACCACACACACACACACACAACACACACACACACACACACACACACAACACACACACACACACACACACACGCACGCACGCACGCACGCACGCACTGCACACACACACACACACACACACACACACACACACACACACACACACACACACACACACACTGTGCGCGCGCGCACACACACACACACAACACACACACACACACACACACACACACACACACACACACACACACACACACACACACACACACAATTGCAAGTACCCACGCGCGCGCGCACACACACACACACACACACACACACACACACACACACACACACACACACACACACACACACACACACACACATGCGCGCACATACACACACTTACACGCATCATTCACGCACAGACACGCGCGCGCGCGCGCACACACACAGAGAGAGAGAGAGAGAGAGGAGAGAGAGATAGAGAGAGAGAGAGAGAGAGAGAGGAGAGAGAGAGAGAGAGAGATGAGAGAGCACTGTGATAGGATGCAAACCAAAACAACGTTACCATTTCAATGCTTTGTTCCTTTTCTTCTGTTGGCTTATTTCGTTCCGTTCACCATTTCTTTCTGTCGATTTGTCTCTGTCTTGTATTATTATGATTTTTTAGCTTGTTCATCCTTCAGGATTCCTTATCCCTCTGCCCTTTGTTATCTTTCATTTTATCGTACTCTTCTTCGTTTTTGTTCTGCATTCTGTTTCAGGGGATCTAGTGGCCTTTTTCCCCTAGTTATAGTTTGAGTTGCATCCCTGCAGGTTCTTTTCCGCTATTCTATTTCCGCTTCCGTTTTCTTTCCAGTATACCTTTCCTTTTGTGCGTTTAGAGCAATCAAGAAAGCAAGGACAGAAGAGAAATAATCATAACCAGCAAACAGGAAAACAAAACAAAACGAAACAAACAACACAAAATAAATGTGACACAAAACTTTGAAAACAATGACTGACTCAAGGACATCCAACAAGTTGAAAAAAGACAGCAATACAAGAGAACGGTCCATGAAAACGAGGAAAAATAAAGAAATGGCTAAATAGGTAAATTAATAACATATGACAAAAAGCAATACATGGATAGAAAATAATGAAGAGAGAAGAAAGAGAAAAGAAGAAGAAGAAAGAAGAAGAACGTTGTACAACAACAACAACAACAATAACAAGGAGATGATGGAGGAGGAGAGAAAATTTAAATAAAGTTGTATTCATACTAATGGTCGTTTCCTTCTTGTTGAATCTTTTCAAACAAGATGTAAATCAGAATTGGATGGGAGACGTTTGAACTTTGATATGTGTTCTGAATATTCAGTGAGTGGGCTGTTTTGCCTGAATCTAACATAGCTCGGAGAAACGCATAAAACATTGTGATCCTGTTCCTGGTTTTTTTTTTTTTTGTTGTTGTTGTTTGTTTTTTTTTTGTCTTTTTTCTTTGTTTTTTGTTTTTTGTTGTTTTTTTTTGTTTTTTTTGTTTTCTTTTTTCTTTTCTTTCTTTTATATTTTTTTTAAACTTTTTTTTTTGTTTGTTTGTTTTTAGGGACTGCGCGAGAGAGATGGGACTGAGTAAAGGTACGACAGAGAGAGAGAGAGAGAGAGAGAGAGAGAGAGAGAGAGAGAGAGAGAGAGAGAGAGAGAGAGAGAGAGAGGAGAGAGAGATGGTGGGGGAGGGAGAGAGAGGGAGAGAGAATAAAATTGATACACTATACATGTAAATTATGCAAACGCCTTTCTAGGCGTACATCACACACACACACACACACACACACACACACACACACACACACACCACACACACCACACACACAGAGAGAGAGAGAGAGAGAGAGAGAGAGAGAGAGAGAAGAGAGAGCGAGGGAGAGAGAGAGAGAGAGAGAGAGAGAGTGTGTGGTGTGAAGAGAGAGAGGAGGGGGGGAGAGAGAGACACAGACAGACAGACACACTGACAGACAGACAGAGACAGAGACAGGGACAAAGAGCTCGCGCTCAGTAAGAGTGAGTGATGTCTGTACTAAAACAAAGGCATGCATTAACCGGTACCACCCACTTGACAGCTGGCAGGTCAATGAGACGGCTACCAATAAAATGTGACATTTCTATCACTGCGAATCCGTCGTCACCTACCATTTCTCTGACCTCTACTTAACCTTGATCGTCTGATCTCCTCACCTCATACTCCACCCCTCACTTGACCCAACAAAACAGGAAAAAAAAAGATGACCTGTATGATAAACGAATACGGTCGATGAAGATCCACGTGACATGTAGATTGATATTAGTGATATGATCAGCTGTTCGCCATTTGCAAGCTTATCATCTTTTACACTTGAGCTATGAACAGTTCTCTCCATTTTCCTCCCCGACCAACGGAACACACTCACACACAACACACACACACACACACACACACACACACACACACACACACACACACACACACACACACACACCACACACACACACGCTCGCACGCACGCACGCACGCACGCATGCACGCGCACACACACACACAAACACACACGCACGCACACACACGCACGCACACACACGCGCACGCGCACACACGCACACACAAATACATACATACGCACGCACGCACGCACGCATGCAGAGAGAGAGAGAGAGAGAGAGAGAGAGAGAGAGAGAGAGAGAGAGACAGAGACAGAGACAGAGACAGAGAGACAGAGAGAGACAGAGAGAGAGAGAGAGAGAAAGAGAGACAGAAAGGTAGACGTGCGTGCGCGTGTGCGTACGCGCGCGCGCGCGCGCACACACACACACACACACACACACACACACACACAACACACACACACACACACACACACACACACACACTCACACGCACCCCCACCCCCCCCACACACACACACATACACACACAGGGGGAGGTGGAGAAGTTAGAGAGAGGAGAGATATGCTGCTTGCTAATGTACATATACCTGAAAACAAACAAACAAACAAACAAGAAAACAACAACAACAACAACAAAAACCTCAATGGCGATTTGGAGGTACCGATATCGGGACTATCACTGATGAGTTGTATTCAGCCATTGCTTTGTATGTGCCTTTGAATGTGTGTGTGTTCGTGCGTGCGTGTGCGTGCGTGTGTGGTGTATGTGTGTGTGTGTGTGAGGAGAGAGAGAGAGAGAGAGAGAGGAGAGAGAGAGAGAGAGAGGATAGAGAGAGAGAGAGAGAGAGAGAGAGAGGAGAGAGAGAGAGAGTGTGTGCAATATTCTCAAATACATGCCAACGCAATATTTTTTGATGGTGTTTTTTTTTTTTTTTTTTTTTTTTTTTTTTTTTTTTTTTTTTTTGCACATTTCATTTTTTCTACCCACTCTTTCAGGCTGTCTTTCTTTCTCCTACATCGTTATGATTTCTTGGCGTGTTCATCCTTTAGTGTTCTTCGTCTCCTTTACTTGTGTTTTCTTTCACTTTGTCGTTCTCTTTTCTTTCTTGTTTTTTGTTGGTTGCTTGGGTCACACTGGCCTGTGATGTCGGTCCATCTTGGGTTGTAGTATTATTTATTTTTGTTGTTGTTGTCGGTGTTTCAATCTCTTAATGTAGCTTGTGGTGTGTTTGCACCTTAATGTCGTTCGCTCAGGTTAGGTTACTCTCTCTCTCTCTCTCTCTCTCTCTCTCTCTCTCTCTCTCTTCTCTCTCTCTCTCTTCTAATCTGTCCGTGCAAATCATCCTGCATGTTCACGTGTGGCTGGTGCCTTTCTCTTGAAATGGCTAGCTTGATCGGCCTCTCGTCTTTTTACCTGCCGCACGTGCAGCATTCCCCTTAGCTTGAGGTATTCTCACTCTGTGACGTATGGTGGCATGTTTGCTGCCAACGGTTAGGAAGGTTTTCTCTTCACTTGTACGGAGGATGTCCCTGGGAGCGCCCGCTCCAGTTCTGGTTCTCGACCATATCGCCGAAGGTACAGTCAGTACCTTCATTCCTGCAGTCGGCCTGTAGGGGAGGGATGTCAGCGTTTCCGCATCTGCTCGGCTGGTTCTCTCGACTGGACAGAGGGCAGAGAGTCGCTTGACCCGGCCACTTTCTTGGGTCACCCACGGGTAGCTGGTAAGCATCAGTTGTATTTCGTGTTTTCTTTTTTTTTTTGTTAGCCGGCTAATTCTTCTCTTTTGTGCAATTTTTTTTTTTTTTTTTTTTTTTTTCAAAATTATAAAAGAAAATTATTTTTTGAGACCACTTTTCTCTGGTTAATTCGATCTTTAACCTGGCCATTCAAAAGTAACATCCAAAATTCTCTCTCCTTTCAACTCATCTGTTGATGCGGTAGTCGGTGGGGATAGGGGAGAAAGTGGTTAATTAGGGTTGGGACTTGCTTGGTCTCACTCGTCCGCCCCAGTCACAATCGCTGGGTCTATATCCTTCACCCACCGTCTGCTTGTGCGTGCAAGGGGAACGAGCGTTTTGTGTTTGCGAGCGTGCGTACGCACGATTAGACGTTTGGATGCGTGGTTTGAGAATTGTGTCATTATTTTGAAGTGTTACTATAAATGTGGGGGTAATCGTGCCATTACATTATGATTATTTGTAAATGTGGTGGCAATTGTAAAGCAATGGTTGCTGTACTCTTCAGTTCAAATCTTAAGAAAGGAAAATGTGTTGTGATCATTGAACGTGAGTGAAGGAGGGATGGAGATATAAATTGCTGTTCTTTCTTCAACCTGTTAATTCCGATGTCATTTCTTGCCCGCCTCGTGTGAGAGATCCTTTAGCGAACATTCCTCATTTGTTTTGCTTACTGTTTTACGTTCAGGTCTGTGTTGAGCCGGTGCTACTAATGTTTTCAGCAAACACCGCCCCTCGCCCTTCATGCGGGTGGCTGTTAGGATTTAGCAGCATGTTTCATACATACTGACTGCGGGGTTCTAGTACCCCTTCCCTGTTCCTTTCTTTTTCTCCCCCTCCCGCTGGCTTCACCCGGGGCTGACGTCCTTGAGGCCGCAGTGTGTGAGCACACGTTCTTCCCCGGGTGGTCCTATCCCTGTCCGGGACCTTTGACGACTACCTCCTCGTCCGACGGGATGCGTTCTACACTATGTTTTTCAGACTCCGTGCAGCCTATGTGACAGCTAAGCAAGTGTGGTTAACACTGTGTGGTGCTATTTGGGAAGTGGTGTGGGGGGTGTGCTGAGGGTGTCGGCACTGAAAGCCTATTCAGAACAGACCCTGTTTTGGACACCCGACTGGACATGATATTCCCAGTGAACTTTGGGGAGGTAAGGGTGGGGGGACAACGGGAAGGAACAAAGAAATGCGTGTGTTGAAATGCTTATTTGTGACTATGTGTATGTTGGTGTGAATAAATGGTGTGTTGTATTGTAATCTTTCCTGTGTGATCTCTTGCGAAGCGTGTGAGGTCAGTCACTCCCTTTTAGACCGATCCTGTCAGGGCCGACCTCCAGGGGCCGGTCGTGACAGTTTGTTTTGTTTTGTTTTGTTTTTGTTCTGCTTTTTGTTTCAACGCATCTTTTGTTTTTGTTTCTCTGTAACCATAGTTTCGTTTGTGTTCAGGCCATTCCACCGCCACCCCCCCCACCCCCACCCCCTCCTCCTCCCTCTGTTCTTCCTCCACTTCTGTTTTCTTCCCTTTTTATCTTTCCTTTGTATGTGCACAGCAATTGAGGAAGCAAGGACAGAAGGAAAAAAATCTGATAGGCTGCAAGAGAGAAAAAAAATCAACAGTGACACAAAACTGAAAATATTGAACGGCTCAAAAACATCCAAACAGGTACAAAACCAAGATAATACAAAAAACCCACAGATTCAAAGAAAATGGAAAAGAATTAACAATTATACAAACAAATGAATAAATAAATGAATAGCTAAACAAAAATATGAAGAAAAATAAATAAGTAAATAAATGAATAAATGAACAAAAAAAAAAAAAAAAAGAAGCAAAGAAAGAAGCACAAAACAATCAGTATAAATAAACTTATAATTGCATCCTGCTTGTGGAATCTTTTGAAAGAAGCTGTGAAACATAATCAGAATGAGGCACGGTCGAAGTTTATTTTTTTAAGTGTTTTGAATATTCAGTAATTGGACTGTTTACAGGAATCGACACTAGTTTGGAGAATCACACAGATGTGTTGGATGTAATCGAGAGAGAGAAGAGATGGAGTGAAGAAGTGACAGAGAGAGAGAGAGAGAGAGAGAGAGAGAGAGAGAGAGAGAGAGAGAGAGAGACAGACAGACAGACAGACAGACAGACAGACAGACAGGCAGGCGGCAGGCAGGCAGGCAGGCAGGCAGGCAGGCAGACAGACAGGAGATAGACAGACAGACAGACGGAGCAGGCAGAAAGATGGCTTCTTCTTCAACTTCATTTTGGTTTTGGTCTTGGTCTCTCTCTTCTTCTTCTTCTTCTTCTTCTTCTTTCTTCCCTTCTTCTTCTTCTACTACTACTACTACTACTACTACTACTACTACTCTTCTTCTTCTACTTCTTTTTTCGTTCTTTCTTTCTTTTCTTTCTTTCTGTTCTCCTCCATCTTTTCTTCCTCCATCTCCTCTTACTTCTCCTCTTGCTCCTCTTCCACCTACTTTTCCTTCTCCTCCTTCCCCTCCTCTTCCTCCTCTTTCTTCTTTCTTCTTCTTCTTCTTCTTCTTCTTCTTCTTCTTCTCTTCTTCTTCTTCTTCTTCTCTCTACCTTTTCTTTCACACTTAACCTAATTTATTACTCTTCTCCTCCTTTCTTCTTTTCTTCTTCTTCTTCTTCTTCTTCTTCTTCTTCTTCTTCTCTCTTCTTCGTCTTCTTCTTCTTCGTCTCGTCATCTTCTTCTTCTTCTTTTCTTCTTCTTCTTTTTTCTCTTCCTCCTCAATCTGTACTACTCATCGCCTTCTTTCTTCTACCTTTTCTTTCACACTTAACCTACTTTATTACTCTTCTCCTCCTTTCTTTCTTTTCTTCTTCTTCTTTCTTCTTCTTTCTTCTTCTTCTTTCTTCTTCTTCTTCTTCTTCTCCTCCTCCTCCTCCTCCTCCTCCTCCTCGTTCATGTGTAGGTAATTGACGTCATCCACAAAATAAGAAGGCAAGAAAAAAGAAGATATAAGGAGACAGCAATTAAGAGGACAGAGATAAAACAAACTGCAGAAGCAACCGATGCCGGAGAAAACAAAACAACACCCCACCAAGACGACGACTTGGGAAGAAGCAATCACGGCTTTTCCCCTTTTTGTGACTGTCTGTGCAACGAGATGGAGGTGAGAGATGGAATGTGTTTTGAATGGTCCATTTGGAAGTCTAATGTCAAATGGAATGTCGGTTCAGGAATCACACAAGGAAATGTGGTGTCATATTTGCTTTTCTCTTCTTTCTTTCTTTTTTGTTTTTTTTTCGTTGCTTGTCTGCTTTAATGAGGGGCGATGTATCAGAGAGAGAGAGAGAGAGAGAGAGAGAGAGAGAGAGAGAGAGAGAGAGAGAGAGAGAGATGGAAAATTGACAATACAATCTGGTTTATTATAAGGCGTCAAGCCATGCACTTCCATTTTATGGAGGTCTCCTGCAAGCTGAACAGACATTAAGCAGTAAAATTCTTAGTAGGTACTATTTTACTTTATCTGTTTAGCAAATTCCGAGTTTTTTTTTTCTTTTGAGCGTGTATGTAGAAAGTAAAGCTTTGTAAAAATGGGTATCCTTTTGCTTTCATCAGGAGAAGAAAAAAAAAACCCGAAGGTGGACCGTTGGGATATCTATCTAGTAGATCCAACATCTTGTTTGAAATGAGGTTGAGCAGGAAAACACACCAGAGAAAAAACATGAATTTCATTCTCATCAAAACATGTACGGAATGCAGGGGGGGGGGGGGGGGGGGGGGGGGGGGAGGGGGAGGGAGAGGGAGAGAGAGAGGAGAGAGGAGGGTGACGACGACGACGACGACGACAATGATAATGGTTGTTATGATGGTGAAGAAGAAGAAGAAGAAAAAAAAGAAGAAGAAGAAGAAG
>JADBJO010000749.1:95000-97500 GCA_016801955.1 Conus betulinus
AACCACTAAGTCCCAACCTGGCCCACTTCGCAAACTAGCCACCCACCCACAGAAGAAATAGGAGAAGAAACATGAAAACGTAGAATAATAGGTACACACAGCACAGAATTCAGTTTGGCAGTCTTAAAAACAAAAACAAACACTGGCTCCAGGGGTGGTCACGAGGACCAACTCGGAGTTGTGCTCTTGGACTGTCGAGTCAAGGAGGGAGGGGTAGGGGGTAAGGGGGGGGGGGGGGGGGGGGGGAAGGCAGAAGATTCTTCAGGAATTACGCCAAATACTGGTAGTGGCCACTGGCAGCGACGCTCCGGATCTTATGTGCTGATCCCCACAGGTGGATTCTTCTAGGATGAAAAAATGGGAAAAAAAAAAAAAAAACCGCGGAGACCAATATCTTGTCTTGCCGTTGAACATCTAGACTGTCCTTGCCAGTTTAAGTGTGGGGCGTGGTAGGCGTAGTAGTGGAAAAGTCAGTGGGACGAGGTAACAGTCGGTGAGGCTAGAGCACCCAGTAGTCAAAAGCTTTGAAGAGAAGAAAGAAATGATAAGAATGAATGGGTTCCTTAGCCACGCCTGACATCAGAAGATGAAACACATCCCTCTCCTTCCATTACTTGTAACATCTCCGAACCGTAGTCAGGAAACCATCTACACTCAGGTGGAGTGAGGCCAATGGAGGAAAGTGTCTTCCCAAGGACACAACGCCGATCTCACGGATCGAACACGGGACACAGGATTAAAAGTCAATAGCTATTTCAACCCAGTTAACATTATCCATTTTATGAAGGGATTTCTCTTTTTTCCCATAGTGACTAAACCTTTTCCATTAGCATACAAAATGATATGATAATGGGTATCTTTAGTTTGGATTTTTCTTTCTTTTCTTTTTTTTTTTAATTGAGGACAAAGAAACCAATAATTCAAACCAACATAAAGACACTTTGTAATTCACTCTCCTGACACACAGACAAACACACAAGTACAAGCCCAGCGGGGCCAGAAGATAGGAGTGCGACAGGAAGGAGTCCTCACTCCCCAGCTTAAGTATGATGTCCCACACACGCCACCAGCATTCCGCGATTCGACTCCACGACAGAAGACCAAATGCACGATACCAGCAGCGAAAACGGTGACAAGTGCGACAAAGCAGGCATATAAAGACCCCAGTTGTCTCCATTCGAAACTATTCACAAGCAAAGCGTGAAGTTACCCGCCCATGCAAGCTAATAAAATAGTGAACGGTGATAATTTGAAAGCTTCATGCCAACGAGAAATTATTTCGCCAGAAAAAGTGGTTCCAATTTCGACATGTTCGCACTGACAACGAAACATTTGTAACATCAATAACGAACACCCGCCGAAGTGCTATTTAAATGAAGTATGACTTAGTTTTGAACCGCCTGTTCAAACATGAAAAAGAAGCGAAAATTTTACACATTGAAATCCCGCCCCCCCCCCCCCCCCCCCCCCCCCAACAACAAAAAATGAAATAACTAACTTAACTAAAAAAAAAAACACTAATAACGGCTTTTGGACTGATGAAGAAGTAATTACTATAACGGTCGCTGATGAAGAAAAACGTCCCCGGACCAACGAAAAGCGAACGCCAACGACCACGATTTGAGCGTCTCACACTAAAGTGTGAAGACCAGGTCTGGGAGACCTCAGGGAAATTGGCAGCTGGCGGAGAGAGGAGTTCTCCCCACTCGGCAATCAAGGTTCAAGTGACTTATCTCCTCTTTTTCCAGTCCCATGCCAGGTAACACAACTCACCCATCGAAAGGTGACACATGACACTAGCCGCTGCATCACGTGCAAAACACACCCAGTGGATCTACACGAGACAGCCTTGCTCATGGAAGGTGAAGGGAAAAGAAAAAAAGAAAAACAAAAAGAAAACGAAAGTTTGAAGTGAACTGTTGGAGGATGAAGAGAAGGAAAACGTCACGGACGACACGCGCTTCTTGTCCCAACAGGCTTGCAGATGACGAATAAACTTGGGAAAAAAAATTCCCCACGGAAAATTCCCCCCCCCCCCCCCCCCCCTTTCCCCCCAAATGACGAAATAAAAAAATAAATAAAAATGATGTTTGTCCGTGACAAAAATGTATCTTGAAAATGTGAGCATTGTGAAGAGTTCACCACTGAAAAGAATTCATCTCATTGTTTTAAAAAAAAATATATAGAATTGTGAAGATGGTGTATTCATATTGACATAAATCACACTAAACGCGCTTTGCCCCTGAGAGGTCTTGAATTCTCCTTCCGAATCCCCAGATTAGAAGAATCAATTGTCGGCCGACTCTTTTGCTGTGTCTCTGGTCCATATTTCTAAAAGGAGCTTCCTCTTCCCCTCAGCCCGAAATCAATACTGGACTCTTTTAAAACTAACCTTAAAACATTGTTTCCATCTGATGTTCTCCTTCCATTTTTATTTTTCCTATATTACTGTCGTATCAGCGACTGTTATTTTTAAGTTGTGGTACACATGCGTGTGAAA
>JADBJO010000749.1:107500-110000 GCA_016801955.1 Conus betulinus
TCATACACAGATTAATGTCTCTTTGTAGCTCATTTCGCTTTATTGCCTGAATCTTGTTTTTCATTATCTCTGATGAAGTTATGTTTTGTCCTGCTTTTCATGCTTTCTTTGTATGACTTAGCAGCCTTATGCATCATCTACCTAACCGACCATCACAAAACTTGGTGGGAAGTGGGAGCGTGGCCCACTGAAGAATCTGGTACATTTCGGTGCCAATCCTTGGTATGAATCCGGATAACAAGGTTCATTTGGTCCAGGACTTGATCAAATACTACTAAACCAGGTTTAATGAGACATGGTATTGGCATCTGGTTCAGCGATGAAGCTATTGAGATTTGGTGCGGATCTGTGGTGATTCTCGGGATCATGATGGTGGATCCGTATTCTGCTCGACCTCGACGGAAGTCTTGAGTTCTGCAGAGTGTTCCTGTTGCTTAAAGGTTTTCTCTATCGATCTTGGTGCTACGTTTTGCCGTTTTATTTATACCCCGATTGTTTGAGCCTGTGCTAGAGATTTCAGAGCAGAAAAGCAGACTTACGATGTCTTTTTAATAATTTTCATTTTAATATTTGGACACGCAGTTGATCGTATACATTCATACAACACACACAAATATACAGAAATACATCCGCAATGTATACAAAGTTTTCATTTACATTTTTACTATTAACCAGTTCAAAGACGAACTACAACAACGAAGTAAAATACAAATCGTCAAATCAGCACAATCACAAAAGCAAGCAAACAAATACTATTTTTCAACTTCAAACATTAGACCATTTCAATAAAAATGGGGAAAAAATATTCTGTATATCTGACTATATGTCCAGCAATATCTGATAACATACAACATTTAAAGGAACTATTAATCTATTGAACAGTTTACAGTAGCTCACGTGTTTACCATCATTTCTTCAGTCCACTCTGTTTAACAATTTCCTTTAGGAATCACTTGTCCTTATTTTATTTATTTTTGTTGTTGCCCATAATGCACTCATTATAAATTGCAAATTCTTAGTCCAATATGGGCAACTGCATTACCTTTCACACTGGAGTTACATAATTGAAGACTGAAGATCTCCATGAAAATGTCGAGTAGAGGTGAACAGTATCAGGTTTGACGCTCTGTCTTGGGAAACGTAAGTTCAAAACCTTTTCAAAATTGGAGTTTTGTAAGTATGCTTACATGGACCTGCCGAATGGTCGACTTCTATTGTAGACCGTTACACAATTTTTGTCTATTTGTTAGAGATGCATAATAAACTTTTTAAAGAGCGTGTGATGTTAACAGTGCACCACCACTAAGGTCCATTTTCCACGTTACTGACAAGGCCATAACTCCCAAAACAAGAAGATGTAAAATATGTGAAAATGTCGTATTCATATTGACATCAATAATACTAAACACTTTACTCCTGAGAGGCTTTGAATACTCCCCAGATTAAAAAGAATCAATTTTCAGCTGCAGCTTTTGCTGTATCTCTGGTCCACATTGTAGAATGAACTTCTTCCCCTTTGTCCAAAATCAAAACAGGACTGTTTTGAAACCTTAAACCACTGTGTTCCATCTGATGTTCTCCTTCGATGAGTTTAATCTCTTTAGTTTTTCCCTAGGTTATATGTCTACCAGCAATTCTTCTTACTAAAGCTTTGGTAAGTATGCTTGTGAATGTGTGAATACTGAAACACGCTTTTTTCTGTGCAAAATAGAAGCTGTATACATACTGTTACTACTATCAACAGGAAAAAAAGAGCAAAAAATGTTGTACAGCATCTTTAGCCTGTGATGAAATCAGGAGAACAACATTGAACAGAATGGTAGTTCGTAAAATTTACCGGTGATACATTTTTTTTTCTCTGGTGCCTGTCCATCGTGGAAAGAAACAAAGACACGAGAATAATGCTGTCCTCTCTTGACAAATTTGGACTAAGCGTGTTCTGACGCTCAAGGGCGAACACAGTGGACAAAAATATGGTAGTAGCAACAACGTCAACCTTATCATGACAGGTGTTAAAACACATTACTCAGCGTTTTTAGAAGAAGAAGAAGAAGAAGAAGAAGAAGAAGAAGAAGAAGAAGAAGAAGAAGAAGAAGAAGACGAAAAAAAAAGAAGAACAAAGGCTACCAAACACTGTAAATAACTGAACAACTTGCAGAAACCAAGCGTATTTCTATTCGAAATCCTAGTGTCACCAGTCTTTCATAAAAAAAAACGGACAAGACGTCTACTGTCTCAACTGACTTAACTATTCATTGGCAAACCTACGCCTATATACAAGTCTTTCTCAATTTGGAAAAAATAGTTCCGTTTGCCAGTATGGTCAGATTCCAGCAGTATTGTGTGCACTGTTTCAGGTAGTCTCCCCAAAGCCGTCTCAGGTTGTTGTTGGTGGTGGTAGTGATGGAAATGTTGGCAGTGGCAGTGTTGCCGTTTTTAATCCAGAAGCGAAAAACGTTTAAGTACAGAGGTAAGATTAGCTAGGTTAAAATTTGTTTAG
>JADBJO010000749.1:125000-130000 GCA_016801955.1 Conus betulinus
GTACAACAGGTCCAGTTTTTGTTCCAGGAGAAAACAGGAAAGCACACTGATATAGGCATGCTACTATGATGTAGATTTTCCGTTAAGCTATTTACCGTGCACATTTTAGAAAATCTGTGTGAAAAGCAGCAATAATTCAAAAAAACAAAAGCATGTATAGATCATTGGAGCAATCTGAAAACGGACATCCACTGGGGTGTCCAATGTTAAGTAAAAAAAAAGAAATCGCATTGTGTGAAGTAAATAATCAGATGAAAGAATGTTAATGCATATCATACGAATCATGTGCCCGGTTTTTTTTTTTTTTTTTTTGTCTGTATCTGTGCCTTGTGATTATGTATGAGCATATACCTTTCTGCTTAAAAATGCAACACAACAGAATCTCCTCAGTAATGATTTCATTCTCTCATAATTTGATTTGATTATTCTCTCAGTTCTCTATTTCCTTTTTTTCTTGTCTTAATCTCTCTGTCACTTTTGCGCTCCCTCGAAAATCTCTATTCAATCAGTGATGGTAATGATGATGGTCAGGATGATAATGAGGATGATGAATATGATACTACTGCATTCCATTCTGATACGGAGACGACATGGCACAGCTGCAGTCTATATTTCATTTCGTACGATACGTCAGCAAGGCACCTGGACACCGGCAGAGTCTGCCAAGACGTTGGGCCATCTCTGCCAGAGACAAATCTGCAAGCGGATGAAACTCAAGAGCGTGGTTCCTGACTTCTCGCGTGAGCCCGTAACACACTCTGAGCAGCTGGGCAGGAGTCACCCGGGGCTGAATGAAAAGTCACACAAATAAACGTCTCTGGTGGAGCACTAACAGAATTACTGGGCCGCAAAAAAACAAAGGAGCAAACAGATTGCAAAATAAACACAGGGCGTTTAAAACATGTTGGGTCTTCTTAAGTCATGACAAATAACATTCAAAACAATGAAACCAAGAGACGCCCTGACGCTCACTTACCTCAGCGATGCAAACACTTGGTCTCTGGTAAATGCTCACGTCTGAAATGCTACCCGTGTTTCTGTCTGTTTTGCCAATTCTGTTGGTCTAAACGGGCTTTGTTTCATGGAGGGGGCCTTTTTCAATTTCAAGTTCGTATTCAAACTTGATGATTTTTATGTGACCCAGTGTCAAAAACAACGTGAACATGTGAATGTCGAATACTTCCTTTCACAGCAGGCTATAATGCAAAATAACGGACACTCTGAAATTCATTAAATAGAAAAAAAGACAGCCACTCTGTTTCAGTAAAAAGCGTCCAAGAACACACACACACACACCACACACACACACACACGCACACACGCACGCACCGCACGCACACACACACCCGCACCACACACACACACACACACACACACACACACACACACACACACACACACACAGCTGCAACGCGCGCGCGCGCGCGCGCGCGCGCATGCACGCACTCCATACACGCACTACTTACGCACGCGCGCGCGCGCGCGCCGCGCACACCACACACACACACACACACACACACACACACACACACACACACACACGCACACAAGCACCACACACACCCACACACACACAACACACACACACACACACACACACACACACACGCACGCACGCACGCACGCACACACGCACGCACGCACGCAAACACACACACACACACCACAACACACACACACACACACACAAACACTCAAAACACACACACACAAACACACACAACACACCACACACACACACCAAACACACACACACACACACACACAAATAATCGGAGCTGAGAGCGACGTATCTGTTGATTAAAACGACAGAAGACAATAACATGAATCGGAATACTTCTCCACAGGTTCTTCTGATCTCTGGCAGTCTTCATTCTCTGGTGTCCAGTCTGTCATCTTCTCTCACAGCCTCCAATCCCCTGAGTTGGCGCAAGTATGTGACAGGCCTGGTAACCTCATTGTTTGAAGAACCATGAGACGAAGTTTGAGCTGACGTACAGAGTTGTAACGTGTAGTAACTTCTCTGTGCTCTGAATAAATTCTCTCTCCTCTCTCTTCTCTCACCTCCTCGCGCTCTCTCTCCTCTCCGTCTCCCTCCTCTCTCCTCTCGTCATCCGTCTCTCGTCTCTCTCTCTCTCTCTCTCTCTCTCTGGTGTGTGTGTGTCTGTCTGTGTGTGTGTGTGTGTGTGTGTACTTGTGTTGTGTGTGTGTGTGTGTACGTGTTGTGTGTGTGTGTGTTGGGGTGTGTGGTGTGTGTGGTGTGTGTGCTGTGTGGGTGTGTGTGTGTGTGTGTGTTGTGGTGTGTTGTGTGTTGTTTGTGGTGCGTAGTGTGTGTTGGTGTGACTGGACGTGTGGGGTTTGTGGGTGGTGTTGTGTGTTTGTGTGTGGTTTGGGTGTGTGTGTGTGTGGTGTTTATGACTGGCGTGTGTGTGTGTGTGTGTCCTCTCTCTCTCTCTCTCTCATCTCTTCTCTCTTCTCCTCTCTCTTCCTCTCTCTTCTCCTCTCTCTCTCTCTCCTTCTCTCTCTCCCTCTCTCTCTCTCCTCACTGTGGTGTGTGTGTGTGTGTGTGTGGGTGGGTCATGGGCGGTGGTATCTCTCTCTGGCTCTCTCTCTCCTCTTCATCCCATCTCTCTCTCCCGTGGTCTCCTTCCTCTCCTCTCTTCTCCTTCTCTCTCCTCTCTCTCTCTCTCTCTCTCTCTCTCTCTCCTCTCTCTCTCATCTGCCTCTCTCTCATCTCTCCTCTCCCTTGTCTGTGTGTTGTGGGGTGGGTGGTGTTATTGCATAGCGCAACAGACTGCGGGAATTATATTCCCCATTTAAAAGAAAGACCAAAACCCGAACAGCACGAACGATGTTTCCGATTAGTAGAAGAGGCGAAAGCCAGACATTGTGGTATTTCTCGAGAGGTTTCTCCCCACATCCTGTGTAAGTCTACGATTTCCAGACTTCCAGTCAGTAATCCGTATTTTACCCTAGCCTCTTGCCGCATAGCGCGTGATAGATCCGCTAAAAGTCATGAGATGGAAGACGTTTCACAGGAGCTAAATGTGCCATCTGTTATTTGTTACATGCCGCGACTATGGCACTGCTGCCCTTTTCCCGCTTTCCCTGCCAACTACTTCTTAGCCTTCTGGACCTACCTCTATTTCTATCTCCCTGCTTGCCTGTCTCTCTGTCCGTCTGTTCTGTCTGTCTGTCTGTCTCTGTCTCTGTCTGTCGGTCTGTCCCTGTCTGTCCCCTGTCTGTCTCTCTCCTCTCTGACTGTCTCTCTATCTGCTGTTTCTGGTCTCTGTCTCTCTCTAACTTTGTCTGTCCTGTCTGTCTGTCTATCTGTCTGTCTGTCTGTCTCTCTCTCTCTCTCGCACTCTCAGCTCCTCTCCCTCTCTCCTCTCTCACTCTCTCTGTAATAGACTTAGCGCACACGACACACACCACACACACACACACCACACAACACACACACACACACCCACACACCCACACACCTCAACACACACACACACTGACACATCCCTAACATGACATCACATGCAGGTTACTTTTGACACACACACGCGCGCGCGCGCGCGCGCGCGCGCGCACACACACACACTACACACACACACACACACACACACACACACCCACACTCACTCACACACACACACACACCACACACACACACAAGGAAACATTTATAGTGCACAGACACACGTGCGCACGCTACAGAGTAGAGCGAGAGAGAGGAGAGAGCAGGAGAGAAGAGAGAGAGAGAGCGGCACAGAGAGAGCTCTAAAAACGAGAGCACGAGAGGGAGGAGAGGGAGGGAGCAAAGAGACGAGAGGAGAGAGAGAGAGGAGCTAGAGAGAGAGACAGGTGAGACGAGGAGAGAGACGTTGGCGGGGGGAGAGAGAGACAGTACTGATGTCAGCCAGACACTTTGCACTCAGAGATAACAACAGTCCAGTTTTTGGAGTGAAATGACTCGTCTGATCTGATCAAGTTCCTCGGCAAGAACATGCGTCACTCGTCTGCATAGCCTCTGGCTTTGTCAAGCTGTGGGTCCGGATTGACCGTTCATAAGCGATCACAATGATATAGAACTGATCTTGTATCTTCCTTGTCCGTCTGGATTGTCAGTTCTGCTCTTCCCTTTTCTTTTTTTTTTTGTCTGTCTGTCCCTCTGTGTCTGCTTCTGTCTCGGTCTCTCAACAAGAAAGTCCCATGCATCAGCCGAAACCAGCATTTTGCCAAAAGAAGTGTGTGGGGATTTAGCACGGCACTACTTGTATATACTGTTCTACATGTCAGAAATACCGAATCTTTTTTCTTCCATGTTACACCCGTGAGGAGGTTTAGATCGTAGATTATTTTGTTGTTGATATTACAATATGACATTCAGGATTAGCTGTTTAAAAACTACAGTGATGGCATGAATGTTGGTAGACAGAATCCACTGGGGATCCGGAGAAGGGATCGCGGAGACTGCCGCCTAAATCTCTTCATGAAATCGACCAGAGAATTACAAAACACGATGGGAGAGAGAGAGAGCGAGAGAGAAGAGAGAGCGAGAGAGAGAGAAGAGAGAGAGACCCAGGTTTAAGAGGACAACAACTGATGGCTGCCACCAGTTAAGAGACAGAAATACCCATACCTCTGGGTTGTTGTGAAGGTCTACATGATTTCTGACCTTCCATTCGGCCAGCGGTGTGAAAAGTCTACGCTTTCTCTATCCTTCCATTTCGGGAAAGCTTATTATTGTCTTGCTTCTTAGCGTTCATGATAGCGCATGATAGATCCGCTACCAATGATGATGTGAGCTTGAAATTAGTACAGAGCTTATACTCCTTCTAAAACCGTGTCCCATCCGTTATTTGTAAACCAGCGGGAACTTAGGACTGCTGCTCTCTTTCACCCTGCAGACACTCCTTCATATGCATATTGATATCCCCCCCCATCTCTCTCGCTCTCATCTCTCTCTATCTCTCCTTCTCATCTCTATCTCTCTCTCTCTCTCCTCT
>JADBJO010000749.1:152500-160000 GCA_016801955.1 Conus betulinus
ACGCTATTTTTTGTTCCTTTTTGCCTTGCGTTTTCCTTTCTTGCTTTTCTTCCAGGCATTCAACTACCATACTTAAGCACTCGGCTGTTGCAGACATGAGGTTTGGATCAAAATGATAGAAAGACCTCTGTGCTTTCGACAAAGCGTAAGGCATTTGCTGTCTGTCTCTGTTTCACTGACTCCTCTCTCTCTCTCTCTCTCTCTCTCTCTCTCTCTCTCTCTCTCTCTCTCTCTGCCGCATAGCACGTGATAGGTCTGCTCAGTTAATTGGCTTAAAGTATTGCAGAGCTACCTTTGTCGCCAGATGTTTGCTATTGATTTTGGATCACAGCCTTTTGTCCTGATGATTTTTTAACCTCACCCATCTGTCCTCTCTCTCTCTCTCCCCCTCTCTCTCTCTCTCTCTCTCTCTCTCTCTCTCTCACACACACACACACACACACACGCACGCACGCACGCACGCACGCATCCACGCACGCACGCGCGCACGCACGCACACACACACACACACACATACACACACACACACACACACACACACACACACACACACACACACACACACACGTGAGTTCATATTCATCACAGGCAAAGGCCAAGAGAAAAGCCTGGTAACTCTCTGTCCAAAGGGACAGTTCGAAATATCTTCAGTGCTGAAATGCACACACTACACCCATTTTCTCGTTTGGTGGATAAACTAATTTGGAGATAGAGTCTGTTGATACACTAGAGAGGTTTGGCAGCAGATATTTTGTTTTTCTTTTTAATGTTTCAATTAGCTGCTTATACGTTTCTTCTATGCAAAACGCGTGTGCGTGCGCGTGCGCCGGCGCCTCCCCCCCACACACACACACACACACACACACACACACACATAGCCATATGTGCAGTTAAACTCGTAATAAGGCAGCCCATCAGAAAAGACACTGCACTGTCGTAGATTCACTTGGGTGGTGTGGTGTTCAGTAATGCCTGTTCTGATTAGTAAATCACAGGACAACACTGTGTATGACCCCCGTGATGGCAAAAGTTGCTGAACTGCGGAACCAGCGTAAGTGAACGCCCCTCCCTCCCTCCACCCGCCTCCCCCTCATGAACTTGCCTATACTTGCAACCTTGTCATGAACTCACCAAGGAAACATATGCTGAGAGGAAAACGAAACTGATGCCACCATGTGAGGAGACATCAGCAACCACAGAATTTAAACATCTCTGAAATAATCGAGGAGTAGACAGATCTAGGTGATAGTACGGATTTCCACAGAGGAATAACCTTACACTGCCAAGGTTCCCTTTCAGGAAATTTTAACAAACAAATAACACCTGCATGAACCAACGCCAACAGACATAAAAAGATTGGAGAAATTGCCGTAAAATCATTCACTCACATTCAGCAAAGTCCCCAAGGACAGACATAGTCACCCCGCTCCCACCCCCCACCCCCACCCTCACTTTGTAAGACCCCGTTGATGACAAAAGTTGCTGAACTGCGGAACCAGCGTAAGTGAATGCCCCCCCCCCCCCCCCCCCCCCCCCCCCCCCCCCCCCCCCCCCCCCCCCCCCCCCCCCCCCCCCCCCCCCCATCCCCTCAATGTCTATAGTATCCCACCTATATTTGACTCATCTGGAACGCGTTGCGAACTGTGATAGCTTATGTGTTAAATATCTCAGAGAGAGAAAGAGAGAGACAGAGAAACGGAGAGAGACAGTTAGTGAAGCATATTATGCTCTAAATGTATATTTACAAAGGCGTGCGTGTAGCAGCTCGTGTGTGATCTAGCTTTCTTTCCACGTACGACCGTCGGCGCATTTATTTGCAAACGATGGGGAAAATCGTTTATTTTTGGTATCCTTTTTTATGCACTGATTGATGTATTTATTGATATCTCCAGAGATGATGAAAAGTCGGAGGACGAAAGGCTCTCACTACAATGTCCCGAGCCGCGGAGAGCGGGAATCCCATTAATCCTGTAACCGCAGATAACTGTTAGCCACGTGCAAGATTTATGTCCCTTTCATGTCTTCCTGTTGTTTTGTTCTCACCTCTGCGTTGCATTTTCTTTTGTTGGTTTCCTTGAGGCATTCAATCACCACACTTCAACACTCTACGAAAATGGTTCTTGGAGCTTGAAGGATAAATAAAGAAAAACAACAGCAACAACATCAACAACAAAAACGAAAACAAAAACCGAACTTGATTTTGCGAGCTGAAGAAGCTCTTTGCACGCTCATCACATACACACATACAGATGCACACTAAACGTACACATGAACACCGCCTAGATCCAATGCCCGGTGAAATAAAATGCTGACTTGTTATATACAGTTACAGATATCCTGAGGCCATTAGTCACTGAGACAGAAATTTGCAGGCGAGCCTTCCCTCCCGCGCCATCCCCATTACCCTCATTACCCACACAATTTTTCTTCCACCCCACCCCCTTCATTCTAACAAAGAAGTGTGATGTGTGGCCTGTCCTTATGGCAACATCGTGAGACACTGCTTTCTCGACAATAGTCACCGCCATTCAGTATCCTTGTCTTCCTTGGACCAAATAAAAGAGTGTTGTACAGTAACTGACTGTAGGTCTTATATTTACCAGTCTTCCGACCAATGTCTTGCTAATGGCGAAACATCAGAGTGGCCCAAATTGAAAAGAAGCAAAGACGAAGTGATCACCCATTCTGATTCTCTGATTAAGGAATTCTGGTTATCAGAAGGGGGCTAAAGACGCCACCCATCCCCAACCCGGCGGGTCCCCGGGTGGCGGATAGGGGAACGGCCCTCAGATATGAGGGTTAGCTGCGATATAAGTCAGGCCCGCTGGTCGAATAAGCAGTCCCGGACCAACTGGCGGTGCTCCCAGCAGGACGGGGTGGGGCAGCAGGTGGCACTGCTGCACTCAAGAAATACCCCATATGTCCCATGACGGGTTCATCACGCGATCATGAGGCGCGTTAAAACCTCTCTAGCTACGGGGTGGGACCCTCGGAGAAAACAATCCCCCCTGTGCTCACAGGGCAGGACTTTGGACCATGAGCTAAGGGCGGGGTAACCCCTACAGAAACCTCGAGTGCTGAAGACGGAGGTGTTGGGCTGCACGGCGCACTCTAATAAACCACGACACACCACGCATCATCGCCATATGACAATGTCAGCCAGCCGAGATGAGAATGGCGCTCGCCCATTGAGGTCCCTCCAGGATGGGGCAGCGCCGGGCTCCGAGCCTCAACGGAGTCCACCCACAGCGACTGGAGGTCCCTCTCGTCCGTCCCTGTCACGCCAGGGGGGCGGCAGAGGAGGACAGCGACTAGCAGCACTTCAACAACAACATCCAAGAAGCAACAAACCTTTCAAGGTGATGCATTGGAATGCAGAAGGAGTCATGAATAAAAAGACGGAGCTTGAACACATCCTGCACGAGGAAAACATCAAACGTCTGCTGCATTCAAGAAACCCACCTGAAAACGGGAAAGGCATTCAAAATCCGAGGCTACCAGCCATTTAGATGGGACAGAGCTGACAGAAGCAAGGGCGGAATCCTGACACTTGTCCGGAACAACATCGATGCCAGCGAAACAGCAGTCCACATGGAGGGTGCTGAGTACCAGATGATTCGGGCCAAACTGAATGACACAGAGTTGCACATCCTGAACTTCTACTGCCCTGACAACAGCCACTGTCACTCGGCACCATCAACGTCCCAGGCTCGAGCTTTATCGCAGTAGGTGATTTCAACAGTCACTCCCAGCTGGGGTTACAGCCAGATGGATCGCCGAGGAGAAGAAGTGGAAGACTGGCAAGACGAACATCATCTCGTCCTGATCAACTCCCCAAGTGACACTCCAACCTTCTACTCCAGACGATGGCGCACTACCTCCACCCCAGACCTTGCTCTCTGCACTGAAGATGTACACCAGGACATCACCAGGGAAGTGGGAGAGCAGCTAGGAGGGTAGCGATCACAGGCCAGTGTTCCTGAAGATCAACAAAAGCACAGCCAGTCGCCCAGTGCCCGCGCCCGCTGGAAACTACAAGAAGGCAAAAATGGAGGCTTTTCAGTCACCGCACACCAACGTTCTCACCAAGGACCTTCAAGTCCAAGGAGAGAGACATAAACAATGTTGTCAGAGTCCTGAACGCCAGCATCTTGCAGGCTGCCAAAGAGACCATTCCACGTGGTGGTGCTCAGAAAGAGTACAAACCTACTGGAGCAACCAGCTTCAAGAGCTACAGGACGAGATGACAGAGGGCCAGACAAGATGCATGCAGGAAAACAACCCAACGGACGAGAACCACCTGCGACTGCAGCAGACAAAAGCCAAATTCCTCAAGGCAAAGATCCAGGCCAGGCGCAAAAAGCTGGAGAGAGAGAAGACAGCAGCCCCTGAACCTTGAGAAAGGTGGCTCAAAACTGTGGAGAGTTGTAGGCCAACTCAACGATGAGGACAGCAAAAGGCAGAAACAAAGATCACACTGGAAGAGAATGGAGAGATGCTGACAGGGAGATGCGCAGCTAACCGCTTTGCTGATATCTACGCAAAGCGAAGAGCACTATACCTGTCAGCACTCCTCAGCAGCAAGAGAGCACTATACCTGTCAGCACTTTGACTCAGCAAAAAGAAACAAGAAGAGAACAGAGAGAGAGAGACGACAAGACACCAACACCAACCAGTGAAACCCACATGAAGGAATGAAGCAGCCCCCTACTCTCCATGAGCTCCAGACAGCTCTGAGGAAGCTGAAAACTCGGAAATCCCCAGGGCCAGATGGGATCACTAACGAGATGCTGAAGCACCTTGGCAGCACAGCCACCCTCAAACTTTCTAGAGGTCTTCAACCTGAGCTGCTGGGAGCTGGGAAACTGGAGACTTGGCACAAGTTTGGAGAGAAGCCAGCAGCCATCATGATCCCTGTCCTCAAAAAAGGCAAGGACAAGAAGAAGGCTGCCAGTTACAGGCCAATCAGCCCTCACACCAGCTGCGTCATCAAGACCCTAGAGAGGATGGTCAACCAGCGCGCCTGCTTTGGTATCTCGAGACTGAAAACATCCTGGCTCTCCTGAACAGGCAGGCTTCAGACAGTTTCGCAGCACAGAAGACCAGACCACCTACCCTACCTCCCCCAAGAAATCGAGGATGCGTTCCAGGAGCAAAAGCTTGTCTTTGCCACCTGGATCGATCTACTACAAAAGGCCTTTGACAAAAGTCTGGACTGATGGCCTCCTCGTGAAACTGCATAGATGTGGAGTCGCTGGCAACATGCTGCATTGGATCAGATCCTACCTCCACAACCGCAGAGCAAGAGTCACAGTCAACGGACGAAAAAAAAAGGCAAAAAAGTACTGCTGCGACATGGAGTCCCACAAGGAGGGAGGCGTCTCTCGCCTACACTCTCTTCTTGGTCTTCATTAATGACCTCATCCAAGAAACTTCCCAAAAGGTATCCATGCTGCACTTTATGCAGATGACCTGGTGCTGTGGTGCAAGGAAGAGCATGCACTACTGCCACATACAGAATGCAACAAGCGGCTGACAAGCTGGCGGCATGGGCAGATAAGTGGTGTGTGGGCAATCAACAAGGAGAAATCTTCCACAACACTCTTCACCTTGTCAACAAAACAAAAGGCTGGGCCCATCAAACTTGGAGACACAGCCCTGAAACACGAGAGGAGGCAACCTATCTTGGTGTCACCTTTGACAAGAAGCAAACCTGGCGACCACACATCCAGAAAGCTGAAGCAAAGGCCAGACGAAAGCTTGCCATTCTGCGGAAGCTAGCCGGAACCAGCTGGGGAGCAAACGAACAAATACTCAAGCGCGTCTACCAGGGAGCAGTCAGGCCCCATCTTGAGTATGGCTCAACAGCTTGGTCAACAGCAGCGAAGACCCACCAGCAATCCCTGGATAGGGTCCAAAATCAAGCCCTCAGGATCATCACCGGGTCCATGCGATCTACACCAATCAAAGCCCATGGAGGAGGTTACTGCCATACAGCCCCTCCACCACCAGAGGAGAGACGCAAAGACCATGGTTCAGGCAGAGAAATTCAAGTGCCTGCCTCAACATCCGATGAACAAGAGGATGCAGAACCTGACCAAGAATCGTCTCAAACGCAGTAGCTTCATCCATGAAAGCAAGAGTCTTGCCAGGGGGAGCATCAAGATGGCTTGCCACCTGCCAACCCACTGGACCCCTCTGATCTGCCACAGCCTGGAATGAAGACTTCACAAATCTTCACATCTCCACAACAGTTCCACAGGTTGCCTCAGGAGACTCTCAGGATGACATCGTCAAAACGCACTCTCACACTTGCCATGATTGCTGAGAAGTACCCTGAAGAATCCTGGATACATGCGTACACCGACGGCGGCTCAGCAACCAACGCAGTGTCTGATGGAGGAGCGGGCGTATTCATCAAGTCACCTGAGGGACACACCACCACAGCAGGGATACCAACTGGGAAACACTGCTCCAATTATGCTGCAGAAGTTCAGGCCCCTCATGCAGGCAGCCTCCATGATTCATGAATCACAGAGCGACTGCACCCAAGTTGTCTTCCTCTCTGACGCGCTGTCCGTCCTGGAGGCCCTTGCAGGAGACAAACTTCCTCGTCTAATGGAGAAACTCCAGGAACTCGCCAAAAGTAGACGAGTAGTCCTGCAATGGGTACCTGCCCACTGCGGAGTCCCAGGGAACGAGGCAGCCGATCAGCTCGCCAAAACCGGAGCCAGAGGAAGACAACCAGACAACAGCGTCAGCTTCGCAGAGAAGAAGACCCTTGTGAAGGCTCTGATGCGACCACAACCCACAAGGGATGCCTTCCATCTTCTGGAGAGACAGGAGCAGGTGGTCATTATGAGACTCAGAACTGGCCACTGCCGACTCAATGGCCACCTGCATAGGAAGCTGAAGCTGGCGCCTTCCCCCTCCTGCTCCTGTGGTCTTGAAGACCAAACACCAGAACACATCCTACAGACCTGTCCCCTTTTCAAGGGACTGAGAGAAACCGTGTGGCCAACGCCGACTCCGCTGCACACGACGAAGCTCCACGGCTGCCGACAGACTAAGGAAGAAGGCAAAAAGAAGAGAACAACATACCCTGACGAAAGAAACAGAATGCAGAGAAACATAATCATGCCATAGGGTGAGACAGAGGCTAGAGCTTCGTGAAGCGTGTCCTGTGGATGTCTTCACTTAAAGTGTCGAAGTTGGTAGTCTCATCTGCAGCATTCACCTTTCAGAGTGCGTGGACACTTGACAGGCCTGCTAACCAAATGGACAGGCTGGCTGTTACGCACAGACAAAATTGTTGTATATCGTTTGTATGACATTGTTATGGCTACTTTTGAATCGCTGTCCACTAAGCTTTTGTGCATCTCTCTCTCTCTCTCTCTCTCTCTCTCTCTCTCTCTCTCTCTCTCTCTCTCTCTCTCTCTCTCTCTCTCTCTCTCTCTCTCTCTCTCTCTCTCTCTCTCTCTCTCAAATGGGGTTGGTGAT
>JADBJO010000749.1:172500-175000 GCA_016801955.1 Conus betulinus
GCAGCCAATCCGCACGTGCAAACAGTGACATTAGGCCATATAACACCGGCAGTAGGCGACCCAAAACCATCCTGAGGAGAGCCAGCGCTCGAAACAGATCTGTTGATTTTTAAAACTTCCTTTTACCATACTATTTTAGCAGATGTTGCTCCCCAAGGGGTTGAGCACTTTAAAAATTTTATTAGGCGTTTAGTAATATTCTTTATATATATATATATATATATATATATATATATATATATATATATATATATATGGACTGTGGTGTGTCTCTATCTGACGCCAAGAGCACAGACACAATCAGCCGTGTCTCCCTGATGAGTCCGATCCAGCGGACGGAAGGCCTCGGAGCAGGCGATACATATTGATCTGCTTTCGAGAGGGATTGAGATAGTTTCCTCATGCAGCTAGTGAAGGGTTTTCGTATTTGTGATGTGCATTTTTCCGTTTACTTCATCTTCAAATTTCCTTTTTCCTCTCAGTTTCAAATCATTGCAAGGTCATTGCTGTAATGATGGAGGAATTGTTGGCCTGCACTTGTTTCCCCCCACTGCTTAATTGTTCAGCATTATATATATATATATATATATATATATATATATATATATATATATATATATATAAATTGCGTATGTGTCTGTCAATATCTGTATCTATATATACCTACTTTTTTTCCCTTTTCTTCGCCTTTGGTCTTTTCGTGATATCTTCCGCAGTCGTCTTTTAAAGTTAGTCAATGATTAGGCACCCAATGATTCTAACCGTTCAGATTAATTAACAGACAAATTTTCTTCTATGGATTTTTTTTTTCAAGACAAATTAACATGCATGATTCTACATATGTGCGTCTGTGTTTGAGAGAGAGAGAGAGAGAGAGAGAGAGAGAGAGAGAGAGAGAGAGAGAGAGAGAGAGAGAGAGAGAGAGAGAGAGAATCATATTTTGCTCTAAAACACCTATTTACATATGTGTGCGTGTAGCAGCTTGTGTGTCATCTAACTTTCCGTCCTCGTACCACCGTCAGCGATTTTTGTAGCAAACGACAGGGGGGGGAAATCGTTCATTTTGGGGTATTCTTTTCTTTATGTGTAGATTGATGTAGTTGTCGATATCCTCAGAGACGGCAAAAAGTCGGAAGACGAGAGGCTCTCGCGACATTGTCCCGAGCCGCGGAGAGCGAGAATCCCATTAATCCTCTAACCACAGATAACTGTTAGACACGAACAAGATTTATGCCCCTTTCATGTCTTCCTGATGATTTCCTTCTTACCTCTGCGTTGCATTTTCTTTTGTTGCTTTTTCCTTTTAGGCATTAAATCACCACCACTTCAACACACGACGAAAATGGTTCTGTGGCAGATCGGAAGCTAAATAAAGAAACAGCAACAACAACAACAGCAACAACGACAACAACGACAACAACAGCAAACTGTGCTTTCATCGAAGAGTTACACACCTGTCTCAGTCTCTGTCTCTCTGTGTATCTGCCTGTTGTCTGTCTGTCTGTCTGTCTGTCTGTCTGTCTGTCTCTCTCTCTCTCTCTCTCTCTCTCTCTCTCTCTCTCTCTCTCTCTCTCTCTTCTCTCTCTCTCTTTTCATCTCCTTCGAAGGCATTTTCATATATCACCCAGATAAATCAACAACAATGCGATATCTCCTCCGGTCGGTTGCCTGACCACGATCTGATAATCCATCCTGCAGTCAAACTTCTGAAAAAAAGTATAGTAACGACTCACGTCTTGCAAGAGTGATGGCGAGCATCTAACCGATGCTCACAAACATATTATTGAAACAATCGATCATCCTTCTGCCACTACTAGGAAATGGAAAATATATCGATAGCAGGTTTATGCTCAGCTGACTCCCAAAGACTTTTCTTCCGTGTCTGTTCTGGTCAGCAGTATGGTGAAGAAACTCTATGCGTTATGTTCCATCTGTGGGTCTCCTGATTTTCAACCTGACATTTTTTTTCTTTTACATTCGAGGAAAATGTTTGTTTGTTTGTCTGTCTGTCTGATCTCTGTCCGTCTGTCTGTTAGTCTCACTGGACGGTTGGTTGGTTGGCTGATCGGTTCGTTGGTTGGTTGGTCTGTTGGTAGTTTGGGTGGCTAGTTGGCTGGTTGGTTGGCTGGTTGGTTGTTGGTTGGCTGGCGGGCTGGTTGGCCAGTTGGTTGAATAGCTGGTTGTTTTTGTTTGTTTTTTTTTTCTGGTCATAGCGTTGAAAACAAATTATCAGTGTCATTTTGAAATCTTGATTTCTGTCTATATGTTTTTTGTTTTTTTTTTTTTTGTTCTTTTCCCTATCATACAACAGCTCATACTGATTTCACTTTCGTCTGGTCTACAAATAACAGGTGGTGGAACTGGATCCTTACAGATACGCTTTTCTGCTATTGAAAAAAAAAAAAACTATGCTCCTGATCAAATTCAATAAATTTCAGAAAACAACAGCAAGAAGCAGACCTTTAAAGTACTTATTTCCTTGAAGAATAAGGAGATCAAA
>JADBJO010000749.1:195000-200000 GCA_016801955.1 Conus betulinus
CTTGTACAATGCAGACGACTGGTGGTCAGTGCCACTGACCACTGGTCACTATGACGTAAATCAGATATTTTCGACTATTTTACAGTTAATCAGTGTCTCATGAGTGTTTGTATACCTTGTGCAATGCAGACAACCAGTGGTCAGTGTCAATGACCATTGGTCATTTTAATGTATATCAAAGATTTTAACTATTTTTACAGCTCTCCAGTGTCATCTTCAAGATCCCACAGTGGACGTGGACTTTATGGTTGTTGCAGATGATGTTGGTGGTGACGTGAGTGACAAAGGATATCCTTGGGCCTGCTTTTCTTTTTTGTTTCTAGTTTCACCCTGTTTAAAAATTATTTGTCTAATTATCTATCTATTTGTCTGTCTATCTACCTATCTATCTGTCTATCATTTCTATTTATTTTTTCTGTCTGTCTGTCTGTCTCTCTGTCTATCTTTCAATCTATCTCTCCATCTATTCATCTACCCAGTATCTATGTATGTATTTAAACATCAATATGTATGTATGTATCTCTCTCTCTCTCTCTCTCTCTCTCTCTCTCTCTCTCTCTCTCTCTCTATATATATATATATATATATATATATATATATATATATATATATATATATATATATATATATATATATATAACTGTCTGTCTGCCAACCTATTTGCGTATCTATCAATTTATCGTTCCTTTTATCAGTCTGCCTATATGTATATCAGTCCAGAACAATACAGTACATGAGACTCTGATGTCAGACTGTCCCAACACGAGTACAGAACCTTTCTTTTGAAATCCTTGCACTGGCTGCCTGTTTAATCCAAAGGTTTCACCAAACACTCTTCGAACTTAGTCTCGTCTATCACCAGTACTGGCTCTGAAATTCTGTCTGGGATTCTTAGTCCCCCGCATCCCATCTCCAAGCCCCGATAATTACTTTCCTTATCTTCCATCTGTCTGGGCAAATTCCTTTGGTCAACATTCTTTTCCCTATCAGAGTCCGGCCGTCCGTCTGGAATCCATCTGTTTGAAATTAGATACTCTCCTTTCTCTGTAGCTTCTCTTTAATCCAATCTAAAAAAAAAAAAAAAAACTTTGTTTCAGCAGTGCTGATTTTGTTTTTCACCCTGCCATCTTGTTTCGTGCGTGTGTGTGTGTGTGTGTGTGTGTGTGTGTGTGTGTGTGTGTGTGTGTGTGTGTGTGTGTGTGTGTGTGTGTGTGCGTGCGTGCGTGCGTGCGCGCGCGCGCGCGCGCGCGCGCGCGCGCGTGTGTGTGTGTGTGTGTGTGTGTGTGTGTGTGTGTGTGTGTGTGTGTGTTTTTAAGCTAACGTTGGACAACATTGCTAAATCTTTAATTTGTGGAAATGGTGACATTAGATCTTGTGTATTAAGCTTTTTTTTTTTTTTTGACAATTTTGATGTTTCGCGTGCTTATTTACCTTATGATGTGTAAGATTTTTTGTAATGTAGTTTTCTGGCAGGTGTGAATCAGTTTAGATCGCTTTAGAAACTTCGCTCTAGCCACGAACGTTTTTCTTGCCACCAGACTTGCAATGAGAACAATAATTTAAAATGTTCAGGGGAAGAATGGTAGAGTTTGTGATTGTCAATTATATGTTTTGGCATATTTTTTTTCTATCAGAAACTGCTTTTGTTTGTACCAAATGTTCAAACACGAATGACCTTGCAGCCTAATTTTTGTGATTTTGCAAGTTCGCCAGAAGAAGAAAAATGACAACCGCAAAATTATTTCTGATCAGTATGAACTTACAAAACAATCCAGCAGTAAGGATATAAGAAAAAAATAGAAACAGTATTTCACGATCACGTTCAGGCTGCCAAGATTCTTGACTGCTTTTTCATGCACACGATTTAATTTAATCTTCAAGTATTTTTTTTGACAATCAGGCAGAAATTACTTTCATTCACGCGCCTGTTCGTTGACAACCTGAATACTTTTCTGCATTGCATTTCCAAAAATTCCATGAAAAACAGCGTTTGATCAATAAAAGTTAACCCACCTTACACACACGCGCGCACACACACACACACACACACACACACACACACACACACACACACACACACACACACACACACACAGAGAGAGAGAGAGAGAGAGAGAGAGAGAGAGAGAGAGAGAGAGAGAGAGAGAGAGAGTAGATAATGAAAAGAAAGAAATGAATCAGAATATAAATAAAACAAGGGGAAAATGTGAGAATGGCCTTTGTATTTTGAGATCTTACACGGCTGCCAGTGTATAATGACAGAGAAAAACAATCAATCAGTGAAACAAAAACATAATTCCATCTCAAAATAGTTATGCTGTTTTGATACGTTTCTCTCTCTCTCTCTCTCTCTCTCTCTCTCTCTCTCTCTCTCTCTCTCTCTCTCTCTCTCTCTCTCTCTCTCTCAGTAAGAGAAGCTGTCCAGCATTTATTATGTTTTTTGTATAATTTTTGTTTTATTGCGCGCTGTGCTCATTTCAGCCTCTGCTTCATTTGACTGGATATTTGATCCATGCAAGCGAATTACCTTTTGCACATAAAAGAGGCTATGGCAGCCTTCTCTCTCCCTTTCTGTCTCCACCCTCTCTCTCTCTCTCTCTCTCTCTCTCTCTCTCTCTCTCTCTCTCTCTCTGTGGTGTGTGTGTGTGTGTCTGTCTTCTGTCTTCTGTCTGTCTTTCTGTCTGTCTTCCTCTCTCTCTCACTCTTTGTTTTACATATTTGGTTACCAGCAAGTCACATTTTGCAGCTTTTGGTACAAGTGAACTGTCTTTTTTCGAAGCAATTTGTCCAAGGGCTTCCATCTGCTCTGGAAAGATCTATAAACTTTACCCAGCATGTTCGTTCTGTTTAAGTTGAAAAAAAGCGAAGGCAGAGGAAGTTGTACAGCCTACTGCCCAGCCCCTTCCCAAGCAAGCCGTAAGTCATAGTGCAAGTGAAATTGCAAAACTGTCCGTCCCACGTCAGTAGCAATAAGCACTAGGTGGAGAGGTACAGGAAGAGACAGAAGGAAAAGTGAACATCTGTCTACGTCGTCTAGGTATTTTCGCTGTGCCTGACCAGTTAAATTACTCCTTTGGTCTACTCCCCTGCCTGTCTGCGATACACAAAACAGTGGTACCATGTAATGTATCAAGATGGCACAGTGTGACAAACAGTCGATGACACTCTTTCATCACAGTAAATTCTGGGTAGTAGGCGCTGCGTCTGATGACCCAAACATCATGATGTACAACAAACCAAACCAGCACAAAAACGCTTGCGATTTAAATGCAAAACAGAACTAAAAAATGTGTCTGATTCAAACTGCGATTGAAATAAAAAAGAAATGATGTTCAGGGGAAAAAATGCCAAAACTTAACATTAAAACATTACCACCAGAGACTTCATGGCATGTCTTGAGAAACCAGCAAAATTTAGTGAGAAAGAAACAACACTTTGGACAGTGTACATCCCTAACAAAGTAAACCTGATTCTGGATTCAACCCTTTAATCTGTATCTGCGCCAAAGGTTATGGGTTAATGAATGGGCCATATTTAATCTGTCTATGAAGTTTCCATGAAATCAGTTGATCCAGGATCCGTTCAACAATGTGGCTATCATTTTTTCGCCAAACCTGAATTATGCCCTGTGAAGTTACTGCTTTCGTATTGATAAGAAGCCTAAAGTAATACAATTTCATTGAACATTTCTAGTTTTGAGTGATATGAACGTTATTCATCTGTTTAATTCCAGTGCCTGGAGAATAACTCACTGTTCTCACCTACCACTATTTCAGACCACACCTAACATGGTTTTCCCCTGAGTGCAGACAGTTTTGTTTTTACTCGTGAACGAATTGTCACAGAAATGTTTCTTTCTTTCTTTATTTATTTTCCTTCTTTCTTTCTTACTTTTTTTCTTTCTTTCTTTTTTTTTTCTTTCTTTCTTTCTCTTTCTTTTCTGTTCTTTCTTTCTTTTTCTTTCTTTCTTTTCTTTCGTTTGTTTGTCTGTCTTTCATTCTGTCTGTCTGTCTGTCTTTCTCAAGCCTACCGACCGACCTTATTGGCGATTGATAATTCCTATGGATCTACTATTGGATGTGACAATATGTGTATTGCGCATGGAACAAATAATGGCTGAACCTAATTAGAAAGGATTTTCATGGAACAAATAATGGCTGAACCTGATTAGAAAGGATTTCCTTCGTGAGCTCTAGTTTGTACAGACTGCGTATAGTTTGTTTGTAGCAATAATAAAGCAGACCTACAACGAGAAGAAGCCAGAGCTAAGACTGAACTGTTTAACTTTATCATCTCGGTCACTTTTTATTTGTACCTATTAACGTCGAGCTGCGTGATTTGCCGAATTGTTTGAACGTCCTTACCACTACTCCTAATGAGACCTTAATTCATTTGCTTGGTCTGCCATGTTATGGCAAGCATACCTTTCCCCCCTGACTTTCTGATGTAGATGCAGATCAAAAGGCAGGACATCTGCCATCTCTCGAATACCGTCCTACATGTGTGTTCGCATTTTTAACATTTGCTTTAAGTTTACTTTTTTTTTTCTTTCCGGATAGCCTTCTCTTGTCGAAATGATGTGTACCCCTTTCCTCCCTCACAATCAAGGCCATCGACAGAGAGAGAGAGAGAGAGAGAGAGAGAGGAGAGAGAGAGAGAGAGAGAGAGAGAGGAGACAGGACAGAGAGAGAGACAGAAGACAGACAGACAGACTGACAGACAGGACAGACAGAAAGATAGATAGATAGATAGATAGATAGATAGATAGATAGATAGATAGATAACCAGACCAGATAGATAGACAGACAGACAGACAAACCTACAGACGCATAGCTAGCCAGATAGATAGATAGATAGATAGATAGATAGAAGATAGATAGATAGATAGATAGATAGATAGATAGATAGATAGAGATAGATAGAAAGATAGACAGTCACAAAGACACACAAAGATAGGTGTCTAATATCATCTGGCGATGAAAAAGACATTAAACAAACCA
>JADBJO010000749.1:210000-220000 GCA_016801955.1 Conus betulinus
GTAAAGTTTTTCTTGAAATTGATTTTGTAAATCCAGGATCCGCTAAACAAGGTGGTTATAGATTTTCTGCCAAACATAATTATGCCATGTGAAGTTACTGCTTACGCATTGATAACTATCCTAAAGTAATACACTTTCACCGAACATTCCAGTTTTCTAGTGATATACACTTTTTTGTCAATTTCTTTTTAATTCCAGTGCATGGAAAAATAACTCCCAGTCCAACCTACAACTATTTCAGACCACACCTAACATAGTTTCCCCTGAATGCAAATGACTATTTTTACTCAAGAACTGATGGACTCACAGAAGTGTTTGCCTTTCTTTCTTTCTTTCTTCTTTCTTTCTTTCTTTCTTTCTTTCTTTCTTTCCTCCTTTCTTTCTTTCCTCCTTTCTGTCTGTCTTTCTCAGACCTACAGCAGACCGTACTGGCGATTAACAATTCCTATCACTTCGTCAACCAATAATTGATAGAATTATGTATGTGTGCGAAACAAATAATGACTGAATATATTAGAAAGGATTCCCTCCCAGAGCTCCTGTTCATACGGACTACGTGTTTTTTTTTTTTTGTTTTTTTTGTATCGGTGATAAAGCTGACATTAAACGGGAAAGAGAGCTGGACCTAAGAGATGAGCTGTTCAACTTGTTCACCTCGGTCACTTTTATTGTATATGTGTAACGTCGGGCCTGCGTGATTCGCTGAATGTTGTAAAAACATCTTTGCCAGTGATTCTTAATTAGACTTTAATTTCACCTCTCTGGTCTGACCGTATTATGGCAAGGATTTTTTTTTATTCTTGTCCTCCTGTTGTGAATCCAGATCAAAAGGCAGGACATCTGTCCTCTCCCAACTACTCTCCTACACGTGTCTACACATTTTAACATTTGTTTACAGGTCATTCTTTTTCCTTCCTGGATAGCTTTCTCTTGTCGTAAGCTGTGCCTGACCCCTCACCAGCCCCACTCTCCTCTCTCTCTCTCTCTCTCTCTCTCTCTCTCTCTTCTCTCTCTCTCTCTCTCTCTCTCTCTCTCTCTTTTTCCTACCCCCACCTATTCTTCTCTATTTAGATCGATCGATCATTCAATCAAGTCTGACCGGCGAATAGATAGATAGATAGATAGATAGACAGACAGACAGACAGATAGCAGATAGACTGATAGATAGTAAGATAGTTTATAGATAGATGGACATATAGATAGATGGAAAAGAAAAAAAAAGTCGTAGGTATATGGATAGATAGATAGAAAGACAGATAGACAACACAGATAGATTGATGGAACGACGAAAGCCACTCACACGCATTTTGCAATATATCGTGCGTCTGTGTATGTATGCCTGTATCTACGTACTCTGCCCTTAATCAGCATAATTTACTTTTGGTGCATTTTGGTGGCGCTTTTTGGCGACTTCTCTGCCATGCTCCGACTGGTGTTTATGGCCAGCAAACACCTTCACCGTGCTGCAGTGTTCTTTTTGGACTGGACACGCCATCAAACACAATTTTAAACACTTGTTTCCAGCCTCAGGCTGTATTTCAGTGCTGGCAACACCTGTGGTACACTGAACTGAAGGGTTGCTAGGGGAACCATGGGGCGACATGGTGTTGGACAGGTCCAAAGTTGGGAGCCCTGACTGCTTTTATCATGGCTGCCTGGGCAGCGCAGATTATGTGCTGTCAATTTCGCTTGTAGCAGTTACTTTGCAAGTTGGAATGGGAGTAACGTGTTGCTGTAGGGGCAGTTTGTGGTGTGTGCTGTCTTTCTTTCTAGTGGTAGGGTACTTTGTGTGCTGATGTTACACCTGTGTCCCTGTGGTGTGGGGTATATGTGGGTATTAGTGTTATGTGTTGTCAAATGTGTGTGTGTGACGCGCGCGCGTCGTGCGTCACACGCACACACGCGCACACGCACACACACACACACACACACACAACACGATGCGCGTTGAGCGCATGCACCACACACGGGTGTGTGGTGGTGTGTGTGTGTGGTGTTTGTTGTGCTGTGTGGAGTGGTGTGTGTGTGTGTATTGTGGCTGTGTGTGTATTAGTTGTGGTGTAGTGTGTGTGTGTGTGGGTGTGTTACACTGTTTGAGTGCATTAAACCTTTCACTGTTATCGTTAAACCTTTCGTGCTTAAACAAGCCAAGTGATAACAAATTAAAGACCCGTAAAAATACAATGCAACAAAGTAACCTTTAGCCATGTTACTCGCATAAGATGAGTCTTTGAGGATCTGCGACATGGTGATGGGAAACAGTTTCTTATGAAAATCTGTAGACAGATCAGTTTTATACATTTGAGTTCATGGTTCTCACAGGGTATGCAAAAAAAAAGACTCTGCTTTATTTAAATGCCAAATGTGTGCGTTTTGTCTGTTCTATCTGTAGTGATGATCAGTGTTATACCATTTGAGTTTCAACTTTTGACAGGGCATGTAACAAAAATCTTTGCTTAATTTATTGTGCATGTTGTGCTGTCTGTCTGTTGCCTGTCTCTCTGCCTTTCTGACTGTGGTGTGCATTTGTGTCGGTCTGTCTCTGTCCGTCTGTCTGCTGATGTCTTTATGTCTATTAGGTTGGGTTTGTTATTCCATTGCTCTATCAAGTCTGTCCGTTCACAGACCTGTATAGATTGCCACGCATGCTAGCCCTCGGTGGACTCGGCCAGCAGTGTTGCATTGCCTACAGCATGCAAGCCATCAGCTCGCTGTGTTTGCGTACTGGAATGCAAAATCAATTAATGAATACAATTAAAAACACCTGTTTCCCCGCCCATCCTGTCTCCATGCAGGGAACACTGAAGGCACGCTTGGGGGCGGCTTCAAAAAACCACGGGTTGTGGTTTTTGGACACGACGACAGGTCAGATTGGGAGAGGGCTGACTACTTTACCATGGGCTGTCAGCAGGGATTTGGGGACTGTGGGAGGCTTGTGATCTGTTGAGTGGTTCACTGGTAACCAGAAGATGTTCGCTTCGCTACTGATAGGTCGTGTTAAGTCAAAGGGGAGTAGGTGACTGTATGCGTTTTGTGGTTTGGCTGCTGGACTGTGTTTGACTGGTGTGGGTAGCTCAGTGTGATGCGTGTATGCATATGAGAGATAAAAAGAGGACCGAAAGACAGGACACACCAAAACAGAGAGAGGGGAGGGGGGTACGAAATCAGAGAGACAAGACAAGAAAGACAGACAGAACCCCGCCCAAGACTAGAGAGAAAGAAAGCAGAGAAAGAAGAAGAGAAAGAGAAATTGGGATGCCGGTGAGACATAAAGGGAAAAAAAATCGTACGAAAAGCGTGGGAAACGGACCAGGTCAGATTGGGGGGGTCTGAAGGAGGGGGAAAGAGGGGGGGGAGGGGAAATAGGGGAGGGGTAAAGGGAGGGCGAGTCGTGAAGGGTAGAATCAGGGGGATTGGAGGGAACAGTTGCAGAGGGGGGGGGGGGGGTCGAAGGGGGGGGTCGAGGACTAGGTGAGGGGGGGAAAATGAGCGGAGGTACGGTGACTGTGTGCGTGTGGTGGATTGAGGGAGTTGCTGCTGTTGTGGTGCTCGAAGGTGATGTGTGTTGTGAAAACGCAAAACGACAGTAAAAAAGGGAGAGAGGGGAGAAGCACGAACAGGGGAGGGGGCGAGGTACAGGAGAAGGAGGGAGAGAGAGAGAGAGGAAAGTGGAGAGACCCAGACAGACAGAGAGACAGAAAGTCAAGACAGAGGGATGATAAGACAGGAGAAAGAGAATGACGGGTTAAAAAGATTAGGGAGGGGGGTACTCAGGCAAGTGGGAATGAGTGGGGTAGAAGTGGGAGGGAGAGAGAAGGAAAGAGGGGTTACAAGTGAAACCGCACTCCGACAGGCCAGCCAGGGATGAAAGACACAGAATAGATGATAAAAACCGATTGACAGATTTTTTTTTTTTTTAAAAAAAAGAGGGGATTGTACACACACGCATGCCATACCGACGAGAGAGAGGGAGGAAGAGAGAGAGGAGGAGGAGAGAGAGACAGACATGACAGGAGCAGGACAGGAAAGACACCGAACGGACAGACCGACAGACAGAGCAAGCCAGAATAAATTAGGGCGGTTTACGGTTCCACTGTTTGGTGACATGCGATCAGGAATCACTGTGAAACTGCTCCACCAATTTCCAGCATGGCAGACGGGCAGTGGAGAGTCGGAGGCCCAATGAATGACATTTGATCAGATATGGAGAAGAGATGCTGGGCTAGGAATGGGAAGGAAATGGAGGGAGGAGGATGTTTGTTTAGAAGGTGGGTAAGGGTGGGCCGGTTTGGATGATGGACAAATGAAGGATGTGATGAATAGGAAGGGCTGGGTTGAAAGATGTGGAAGCGAAGGAAAAGGAGGGAGGGGGGAGGTAGGGGGGGGGGGGGGGGTAGACAGAGTGCAGAGGCAGTCACTGGAAAATGTATATAGGGTAGCAGAATCGACAAACAAAGGGGGCAACTATGGGGCACTACGGTGTGGGTGAGTGCTAGATTTTTTTTTTGATTCTCATTAAGGAGGGTTCGTGGTGATGGAAGGAGTATATTAATATCATGAGCAAACAAAAAGGAGACTCTGACACCAGGATAAGAGATTACAACTGCAACATGAAGAGAAATATTTAACTTCTAGCAATATGAAAATACAGTAGACAAATGCGTGGCGTAAAGTTGTCTACTTACGAATACATATTGCTGATACTTCAATATTTCTCTTCATGTTGCGATCATCTCTCATTCTAGGGTCAGAGTGTTCGTGTGGTGAAAGTAAGCCAGCTTCTTCAGAGCTCGCGATAATTCACGACCTTATGACACACCTGCAAATTCTCTCTCTCTCTCTCTCTCTCTCTCTCTCTCTCTCTCTCTCTCTCCTCTCTCTCTCTCTCTCTTCTCTCACTCACTCTCTCTCTCTCTCTCTCTCTCTCTCTTCTCTCTCTCTCACCTCTTTCTCTCTCTCTCCTCTCTCTCTCCTCTCTCTCTCTCTCTCACCCTCTCTCCCTCTCTCTCCTCTCTCTCTCTCTCTCTCTCTCTCTCTCTCTCTTTCTCTCTCTCCTCTCTCTCCCTCCTCTTCTCTCTCTCTCTCCCTCTCTCTCTCTCTCTCTCTCACTCCTCTCTCTCTGTCTCTCTCTCTCTCAAAAGGAAGCAATGAGATTGATCCTGGGAACCATGAAGGATACACCTGTTGAAATTAGTTGTAATAATTGCTTGATATTTCTTCATTGCAGGCACGAAAAAAAGCTACAATAGTTGAAAGCATATTTCAGAGCACTTGAAAACCCCCATACCCGCTACATACGGTGGTCAAGAAAACATAAGGCACCCAGCTAGGATGAGCAAAATCATAGATGATAGATGGGAAGGCAGAAACCAATAATTATGAGTGCCAGCTAGCAGAAATCAAAGAAAAACAAAGTAATGGGAAAAGTATCAAGACTACTTTAAACACCTCTATCAACTGTCATTTCTCCAGCTGCCATACTTATATGTCGTCAGTAAGTATACTTCTACAACGAGATTAACTCATGGGTACAAACCCTGTGGGTTCAGCACATTCTACTTTCGCAGCTATATCCTCTGGGTTTTGTCTTGGTTTCTACCTACGAAGTATCTAGAAAGTACAGGGTGAAGGTCAGATAAACAGAGAGGATTCCCTCCTTCTGTGCATGCCCACAAACACACTGCCACAGATACACACAAAGACTGAAAAAGCAGCTTAACTAAAACAAGTTGATAAAACTATTAAAAGGCCATAAACATGATGAAGTCACACTCACACTCACATACACACACTGACACAAAGTAACAGTGACACGCACAGGCACGAAGACAGACTTAGCCTACACACACACACACACACACACACACACACACACACACACACACACACACACACACCAAGAGCCAAGCCAGCTATCATAAGAGACGAATTTGGGAGCTACAGACACACTTGTAGAGCAGGGGGCAGAGTTCCGTGTCTCAGTCTGTGCAAATCAAATTCAGTGTCTTCTCAGAGAGTGTCTGTCAGCTGGAAGATGTTGCGACAACGAAAATTCCTTAACTTTGCGTGAAGATCGTCATCATTGAACGTGTCCAATGGCTTTGTTTTGATCTAACCCAGGGCGAACTCATGCCCTATCCTCGTTGTAGGTTGCCCCACCCCTCACCCACAGCAAACCACGAGGTTACAAGTTACTCTCGACATATGGATCCGCATGTAATGGACCTTCGAGCTTACAACGGGGTAAGTGGGCCACTTCCCCGTTACTGCCAACATGTAAGTACGGCCCCAAATCTTGGAAGACATTGTCGAGAATGGGCAGAAGGCAAAACCAACACAGAAATTCAGATGCAGGTAGAAGACCTTTGCACTAAAGATGATATTGTAATATACGCTGACAGCTCTGTTACGAAAGGTGTCAGGCTGGGGATACACAGTGAAGCAACATGGCAGAACCATCCAGGAAAATGATGGCGCACACAGTTTACCAACTTCAAGTCTAACAATGGAGGTAGAGAAGCAGTGACATAAGCACTCCACCGGCTTTCATCCACAGACCAGTTTAAAATCCAGCAAGCCATGATACTGACTGACTCCATGAACCTATTTCAGAAAGTGAAGAGTGGAATGGGAAGCTCTGCTTGGAGTGAACTAACCCACAGCCATCCATTGGAGAGACTCATATAGATGTACTGGCTTGGACATGCTGGAGTTAAAGGGAACGAGAGAGCAAAGACACTAGCTGGCAAGGCAACAGTAAGAACTGGATTACAGCCTGCAAGCCATCACCTTGCTGTGTCCTTGGAACGCAAATCAATTAATGAATACAATTAAACACCCATTTTCCCGCCCCATCCTGTCTCCATGCAGGGAACACCTGAGGCACGCTTGGGGGCTGGCTTCAAAAAACCGCGGGGTTGACACGACGACAGGTCAGATTGGGAGGCTGACTACTTTACCGTGGGCTGTCAGCAGGGACTGTGTGGGCTGTGAGCCGTTGATGTCACTGTAACAGTTGCTTCGCTACTGATAGGTCGTGTCAAGAGAGGAGAGAGTGACTGTGTGCGTGTGGTTGGTTTGTATTGATGTGTAGTGGTGGTGGTGGTGGTGGTGGGATGTGGTGTGTGTGTGTGTGTGTGTGTGTGTGTGTGTGTGTGTGTGTGTGTGTGTGTGTGTGTGTGTGTGTGTGTGTGTGTGTGTGTGTGTGTGTGTGTAACTGACAGATAGACAGACTACAAAGAGAGAGAGAGAGAGAGGAGAGAGAGAGAGAGAGAGAGAGAGAGAGAGAGAGAGAGAGAGAGAGAGAGAGAGAGAGAGAGAGAGACATAGAGAGAGAGAAACATACAGAGAGAGAAACATACAGAGAGAGAGAGAGAGGGGAAGAGAGAGAGAGAGAGGGGGAGACAGACAGACAGAAGACAGACAGACAGACAGAGAGAGATAGAGAGACAGAGACAGAGACAGAGCGCATAGGGCGGCTGACTGCTCCACTGTTTGGCGAGGTGCAATCAGGAGTCACTGGGAAACTGCTCCTCCAGTTTTCAGCTCGGCAGACAGGCACCAGAGAGTCCAAGGCCCAATGAATGACATTCGATCAGATGTTAACCAGGATCGTCGAAAAGGTGGAGAAGAGATGTGTTGGGCTAGGGAGAGGATGGAATGGAGGGAGGAGGATGTGTGTTTGGAAAGCTGGTGAGGGTTGGTTGGTTTTCGGAAGGTGGACAAATGAAGGATGTAATGAATAGGAAGGGTAGGCTTGAAAGATTTGAAAGTGAAGTGAAAAAAAGGGGGGTTTGGGAGGGGTAGACAGGTGCCGAGGCTGTGAACAGAAAATGATATAGGTCAGTAGAATCGAGAAACAAAGGGGGAAACTATGGGTGGGTGGGGCTGATTTTCTTTTTTTTTTTTTTCTTTCTTCTTTTTAAGGGGGGGGGGGGGGGGGGGGGGTCGCATGATGGGAATGAATAGGAAAGGTTATATCACCACATCAGATATAACAGTCACACACTACGAAATTCATGAGCATGTTTTGGCCTACCAAAACGAAAATAACATTCTGACCCAAGGATAAGAGATGATACTTCCAACATGAAAAGAATATTTTTAGATGTAAGCAGTACATACTTATAAGCAGATAACTGTGTGTCGTGAATGATCGCAAGTTCTGTAGAAGCTGGCTTACTTTCATGAAAAGGACACTCTGACCTGAGGATACGAGATGACAACTGCAATATCTTCATCGTCGCCTTGCCCATCATTTAGTTCATTTAGGGAGGGTGAGACGCACTATTTTCTCTCATTGTAAAGAATACAATACTATTCGTGGAAAAAAAAAAATTAAACAAGAACATTGCTAACAATGAGGACACAATTAGAGTGCGAAAATTGAAACTATGACAGGGACTCGGTGAAATCTCTGGTAAGGTACACTGCAGAGCCGTTAAGATTTGGAAATAACAAGCATAAATCAGTATGATGCGATCAAAGAAAAGAATGAATTTTAAAGGAAATGGTTAGTATTGACTGTTAATGCTGTGCGAATTCTTGAAGATGCATCATTCTGGATGGTCGGTATTCAGGTCTATGGTGGTTGGAATAGTAGCATAGCTTTAATTCATGTTTGTTGTGGATTTACTGTTTACGTTATTTACTTTTTGCTTTGCAACCCCCCCCCCCCCCCCCCCCCCCCCCCCCCCTTTGTCATCAAGGCTGTATAGGTAATGATATTAAAAATGTTCAGTGTTCAATGTTCTATGTTCTGTCTCTCTCTCTCTCTCTCTGTCTCTGTCTGTCTGTCTGTCTGTCTGTCTGTCTCTCTCTCTCTCTCTCTCTCTCTCTCTCTCTCTCTCTCTCTCTCTCTCTCTCTCTCTCTATATGTGAATTTAAAGATAAAAACATACACAGTGGCATTTGTGTTCGATTTCATTTTATAAAGTCTGATCAGTGCACTGAGTTAGTTTGTGAGCCAGGCAACTTCTGATTTTGCGAATAAGCACTCCTAATTTCTTTCTTCATTAGTCAGCCTATGGCTTTACAAGGATGTGACCTGTATACCCTGTGATCTCATGGCTTAGAAGACATGGTGTAGTGTATATGGAGTAGCCTGCACGTAGTGATGGTGCCACATTTATGAAGTTAAATCAATCATAGATCTCTATAGACTTATTTTCTTTGGTGCAGTGGTATAGTGTGCTTGCATAAGCATGGAGAGGGCCAGCAGCAAGTAATATGAACTCAATGGTTAGTTGTAGTTTGCCAGAAAAATACTCCCTTCGTTGTTCGTTGAACGAGAAAGTAATATGAGGGGAAGAAGGAGACACGAGCAGATATATAGTTCCTCCATCTTTATGTGGATTAATTTGCGTATATTGTGGGGAGGGGGGGGGTGGGTGGGAGGGGGTACGAAGTGGAGAACAATGAGATATATGGAAGGCTATCAAGGTACAGAAAGCAACTGGGAATTAAATTTCATGGAGATTTCAGTACCAAAACGTAACTAAAAGAAAAATCAATAAACAAAAATGAAAACAATGTGCTGAAAGCTGTTGGTGAAAGATACAGAAAGGAACTGGAAAGGTAAATTTCATGAAGATGAATACGTTATATAAAGAAAAAGAAGTAACTAGAGAGAAGCATCAGTTTGAGAGAAAATCTTGAATCCTACGCTTGAGGAAGAAACGAAAAGAGTAATGGAGATCACAATATGCCAGAGTAACGGTGAGTGGACAGCTGTTCTGCTAAATAATCTTGCATTCTCTGGCACATTAAGGCACGCAGCAGTTAAACTAGATTTCGCTAAGCGATGTAGCCTCTTGTTGTTTCACCGACCTATGGTACGCTGAACAAATGAGTAGTGGTGGAAAACATGTACAGATAAACAATTCCTCCGTCATTATGAGAATGACTCAGCAAAATTGTTTCGTTAATTATTTCTGCCCTCCAGTCGATGGCCCGTTTCACCGATGCAGTTCAGTGACTTCTATGCTCTTTGTGTACGGCC
>JADBJO010000749.1:232500-245000 GCA_016801955.1 Conus betulinus
TTAGAAAACATGTGTGCCCAAACCCTCCCCCATCAAACGCCTGCATAGTGTACTTCCAGGCTGACCTTTGGATCTAAACTGAAGTGTTCCACATCCTGTTCGAAAACCACTCTCCAGTGAACGGTTTGGGGTTTCGTCTGGAAACACTCAATGTGGTGAATTTAGGCGCCTGCCCAAACTCACCTGCTCAATATGACAGAGAAGCGAACACTGCCATGTGCCTGTATTCACCTCATGGCCGGTTTCTGGATCATGTAGAAGGATGGGAGTGATTTTGGAGCAAAAGGGGAGGTCAGGCTGGATTTACTTTCCGTGATGGTGACTTTTGGCATATCTCAGGCTGATGTAGACTTAAACGGACACACACACACACACACACACACACACACACACACACACACACACACACACACACACACACACACACACACAACACACACACACACACACGCACGCACACACACACACACACACACACACACACACACACACACACACACACACACACACACGTACTCAAGTATTAACACGGATGGGACTGAGTAAAAAGTATAGTTTCAAGAGATGACCTGAAGGGGAAAAAAAAGGGAGAGAATTTGCTATGCTGAGAAAGAAAGTTGAAAGTTTACTCCATTCAAAGGGAAATTGATAAAGAAAACGTACTTTGGAAATCATAGTAGGAAAAAGATCAGAAAAGGATGCGGTTATCGTTCGTTGTTTTTATATTTCTTTTAAATGTCTTTCCGTAGCTGTATATATTTATTCATTTCTCTCTTCTTTTTCTTTGTTTGCTTTTTTCTATTTTTGTCTTTGTTTCTTACACCAGTCTATTTCTTTCCCTCTCACTTTTCTTTCTGTTTGTTGTGTGTAAGTGCATTCCTTCCCTTTGAGTTATTGTGATTAAGAAAAAAATATCTGATTTAAGTCGCTTATCATTTTCCTTTTCGGCTTGTCTGAAACATAACGACGGTCATTGCGCACACGATAAGTAATCATTCTACATTTGACGAAAAACTACCACCTCCAAGACCATCACCACCACCACCTCCACTACCCTTATCATCATCATTATCATCATCATCATCACCATCATCGTCATAGTCTCATTATCACCACCACTGTCATTTTCAAGAAATGTTCATTTAAATTTTCAGAACAAGTGTTTCACATGTTAACAAGAATAAATAACAACAACGAAAAGACTGAAAAGGAACCCCAAAACAACAACAACAACAACACAAAAAACCAATGAGATGTTAATATAGGAACAACCTACGAAATCCAAGGATCGATAAATGCATGCACGCTGTTCCATACGCAGTTTTCTCTTGCAGTTGTAAACATGGCAAACTTCAGATGAGAAGACCTAAATTGTGTATACAATATTACAACAAAGATGGAGATCTGGCACTATGTTATTGGCTGAACATATAGTGATCTATGATTACTCCGTGTAGTCTACAGTTTGCTTTGGTTATTATTGATTTTAACATTGCAGCTTAGTTTGAGACCTGTTGCTCTCGTGACCTTGAAAATGTTATGTATTTGGCTCCCGGTTTTTAAATGTTGCAAGTGTAAGTTTTTCGCGAGCATTATAATGAAGTCAGAAACTTGTTTTCTTGAACGTAGTTTCGGCAGATCAGTCTTTTTATCGTGAGGAGTTCCCCCATCTCCTCATCTCTCTTCCCACCCCCACCCCCCTTTCTCCCTTCCCCTTTTCTTTATCTCCCTGTCTCATCTTTACGTCGATTTCCTTCAAATGATGTATGAGGGTGTCACGTTTGCTTCAAACGGGCTCGCCCACTTCAAGTAGTTCCTGAGTTTAGCAACCCCTTCTAAATCAGAGCCGGGTAACTTCATCGCTATCTTCAAGATACCACACCACACGCAGACACGATCGTTGTTGGAGATGGTGTTAGTGGTGATGATGGATGATGAAGAAGAGATTCCTAGACCGTTTCTTCTGTTCATGTGACACCCTGTCTGAGAATCGCTCTCTCTCTCTCTCTCTCTCTCTCTCTCTCTCTCTCTCTCTCTCTCTCTCTCTCTCTCTCTCTCTCTCTCTCTCTCTCTCTCTCTCTCTCTCTCTCAACCACCAGCCGTCGGTCATTATCTATGTATTTGTGTGTCTGTTTGTTTGTTTGTGCGTCTACAGAGATTTATATATGTACCTGTCTATCTGTCTATCAATCTATCTATCTATATCTATCTATCTATCTATCTATCTATCTATATCTATCTATCTATCTGTCTGTCTGTCTGTCTGTCTGTCTGTGTCTATCTATCTATCTATCTGCTCTATCTTCTTTCTTTTGTCTTTCGTTCTATCTTCCAAACATATCGATCGATCGATCTGCCCTATTGTTCTGCTTCTCTGTCTAACTGTTTGTCTGCCTGTCTTTTAATCCATCCGTCTGTTCGTCACTTTGTCTGTCTGTCTGTCCGTTTATCAGTCCAGAACAACACCACGAAAGCGTCTGGTTATCAGTCTGCCCCGAGACCATCACTGCACCTTTCTTTCAAAATCCTGGCACTGGCTACCTATTAATTCCAAAGTCTTCCGCAAACTCCCCTCAGTCTGATTCTCATCTATCACCAGTGTGGCTCTGACTTCCCGTCTGAGATTCCTGGCCTCTGCATCCCATCTCCAAGCCCTGATAATTACTTTCCTTATCTTCCATCTGTCTGGGCAAATTCCTTTGGTCAACATTCTTTCTCCTTTCAGATTCTGATTGCCTGGTGCCCCTCTGTTTGAAATCAGACGCTCTCGTTTCTCTGTAACTTCTTCTAAGTCCTAGCTAATGATCCATTTTGTTTCCCCTTTCCGTCTTGTTCGCTTGTTCTCTTTTTTTTGTCTCCTAAACTGACGCGTGTGGGCACCGATATACTGTCTATTTGCATTGCAGGGGTAGAATTATGACTTGGATTAGAAGCTTCTTACCTTTTGGATGATTTTGGTAATTCACTTGTTTATCTACTGTACAACGTGTAATGTTCTGTACTACTGATGTACTACATGTACTACTGATGTGAAGTGGTTAAAAATCGATCAATTTAGGAATCGCTCTCAAAGATCGTTGTGAACGTTGATGTCAAACTGATGATAAGGATGATGATAAAAGATGACGATAATCGTGCTGATCATGAAACTACTGATAAAGTTTGCGATAGTGTTGTTATTACTTGTTGCATTCGCATGAAAAAAATAATTGCACTTCATGCAACAATATTCAAACAACAATACCATCCAAGTCTTAAGGAGAACCATCCTAATGTCTATTACCTTTAAAATTCTTATCTTCGAGTTAGGAAGACGGGCGGATGGAGAATGGATTAAGTCAGGCACCTGCTTGTCGACATCCTGAACACGGTTCGACATTGTACTTTGATACAGCCATTCAAAACAGCGTTGGATCCGTAAACAAATCCCCTTTTCACACACACACACACACACACACACACACACACACACACACACACACACACACACACTCACTCACTAAATACAGAAAACGAACACACACACACACACACACACACACACACACACACACACACACACACACACGCACGCACGCACGCACGCACGCACGCACACACACACACACACACACACACACACACACACACACACACACACACACACACACACACACACACACACACACACACACACACAGAAGAAACAGTGAAGGAGACTGCGAACAAACGGTGGGAACAGTCAATTTTATTTTGAGACGGTACACTGCAGCTGATGTAAAATGATAGAAGAAGAAAACAACCAATCTATGAACGAAAAACATTTCAACCAATCTATGAAAGAAAACATTTTTTTTAACAAATCTATTAAACAAAACATTTTTTCATCCAATCTATGAAACAAATCACTTTTTAATCTCAAAAGAGGTATGCTGTTTTGTTACATTTCTTTCAGTTTGTTTTTGTTTTTGTTTTCCAGAAATTAAAACTGTGCTGTACAAGCATGCTTTTGTATTTTATGTTGTCTCTCTGTCTGCTACCCTATATCTGTCTTTGTCTCCGTCTGTTTCACTCTGTGTGTCTGTCTGTCTGTCTGTCTGTCTGTCTGTCTGTCTGTCTGTGTCTGTGTCTGTGTCTCTCTGTCTCTCTGTGTCTCTCTCTGTCTCTGTCTTTCTGTCTCTGTCTCTCTCTCTCTGTCACTGCCTCCCACCTTCCTCCCTTTCTCTCTCTCTGTCTATCTGTCTGTCTGTCTGTCTGTCTGTCTCTTTCTTTTTTCTTACTCACAAACGTACCAAATGTCAGAGAGGTATCGAAAATAAAGATACTCAATCTATCAATTTGGAGAGAGAGAGAGAGAGAGAGAGAGAGAGAGAGAGAGAGAGAGAGAGAGAGAGAGAGAGAGAGAGAGAGAGAGAGAGAGAGAGAGAGAGATGCTAATACACTCAACGTGTGTCTATCGGTCTGTCTGTCTGTCTCTTAATCCGCACTCACACTGCAAACGTCTGATGGCTCAGTCTGCTCGACTTGTGTTGACGGCTTGCAAGCCTTCAGTTTGCAGTGTCTGCGGGCCGCAAAAAACGCCATTATTAATTAACAACAGTTCAACACTCGTCCCCAGCGTCAGGTTGTATGTTGGTGTAGCCAACACCTGTAGCACACGCAGGAGCTGGCTAGAGAATCACGGGGTTAGCATGGTGACAGGTCAGACTGGGAGGCTAACTGCTGTATATCGCGGGCTGTCAGTATGGACTGTGCAGACGGTGTGTTTGTTGATGTTGCTGTAGGGGTTGTTTTGTTACTGATAACTCGTGTTGAGAGAGGCATGATTGTGTGTGTGTGTGTGTGTGTGTGTGTGTGTGTGTGTGTGTGTGTGTGTGTGTGTGTGTGTGTTTTTCTGATGGCATGGCACGTTTGCGTTAATGTGGTGTGTGTGTGTGTGTGTGTGTGTGTGTGTGTGTGTGTGTGTGTGTGTGTGTGTGTGTGTGTGTGTGTGTGTGTGTGTGTGCGTGCGTGCGTGCGTGCGTGCGCGCGCGTGCGTGTGTGTGTGTGTGCGTGCGTGCGTGCGTGCGTGTGTGTGTGTGTGTGTGTGTGTGTGTGTGTGTGTGTGCTCTCTCTCTCTCTCTCTCTCTCTCTCTCTCTCTCTCTCTCTCTCTCTCTCTCTCTCTTATGCAGCTGAAATTTGCGGCTTACATGAAGATTTTCAGATGGAAAAAGTGCATACGTATGCTATGGAGCGTTTCCTTCAAGTGCCTATTCATTCATCCAACACTGTTTTATATGGAGAAATGGGCAGGTACCCTTTGCATATAAGTACATTTCTGAAATGTATTAAGTACTGGTTGAAGATCTTGAAGCTACCCCAGTCCCGTTTGGGCAGGCAAGCCTATGATATGATGCTTTTAAAAATGGAAAAAAGGTAAAGAAAACTGGGCTTATAAAGTAAAGAAAGTCCTTTCAGAACAGGGTTTTGGAATAGTGTGGATGGCCCAGGAAGTAGGAAATGAGAGCAACAGTTTATTGCGGAATTTAAAGACAGGCTTATTTGTTCTTTTAAACAGAATTGGCACTCAGATATGGAAAGTAAAGAAAAATATCGCTGGTTTTTTCTCATTTAAGAATGTGTTTCCATTCTGAAAAGTTTCTTAATGTCATAACAGATAGATAGAACAGAATAAATTACGCAAGATTTAGGTTGAGAACTTTAGGTTTTAATGCGAACAAAAGATGGTTTGAATGTGAAACATCCACAGAATCTCCTTGTCCTGCATGTAGACATATTACTGATGACGAAGAACACTTTCTGTTCCACTGTACTGCTTATAACGAAGTGCGGACAAATTGTTCATTTTTCCAGTTAGATATAGCGAAAAGACAAAATGTCGCTGGCGTGTTATCATCAGATGATGAACGTGTAATTAAATCAGTTGCGAAATTCATCGCGGAAGCATTGAAAATTAGACAGATGAAGGATAGTGAAATTTAAGATAATACATTATAAGAGATATCTCAATGAATATTATTATTCATCGCATGTTGAAGACAGTAAAATACAATGACATTTAATTGAGTGGATGGTCGATTCAGTCCTTTTTTTTCATGTTGAAGAGACCAGTAAAATGCAATGTCATCATTTGATTGAGTGGATGGTCGAGTCAGTCTTAACGGTTTTTTTTGTTTTGTTTTGTTTTGTTTTGTTTTTTTTAAATAACCTTACTGCATTACTCCTGTGCGTGAGGTGAGGACATAACGAAATGTTAAGAATTATTTGTTTTTGTTAACTTTGTATTTGATACACACTAGGAATGAAAGTGTACTATTTGTTTGCAGGAAAGGAAGAGGGAAATGTTTTGTTCTGTTGCCTCTCCCCCCTTGTCAAAAGACCTCTTTGGTAATGACAATAAAATACCAAAGTGTCTCTCTCTCTCTCTCTCTCTCTCTCTCTCCTCTCTCTCTCTCTCTCTCTCTCTCTCTCTCTCTCTCTCTCTCTCTCTCTCTTACAGAGGTCACATGCCTTGCCGCTATCAACACAGACCAATAAAACACACACACACACACACACACACACACACACACACACACACACACACACACACACACACACACACACACACACACACACACACGCACACACACTCACAACGGCAGAATATAGATTGGAATTAAAACACAACGACGTCACTGACGTAATTCAATCATTAGCTACTAACACCAACTGCCAAAAAAGAAATTCAGATAGAATCCCAAGTTGGAAAAAAAAAAAAAGAGAGAAGAAGAATGAAAAAAACAGAAACAGGAATATTACAGTCGTTGAACTCAGGTGTTATAACCTGGAAGCAAAATTTTGAAAAAAAAAAAAATTGTTGTTACTAATTCTGAAATACAATATGGGAAAAGAGATTCTGTTGTGATTGTTTTTTCAAACGTTTAAATGTGAGAAAGGCAATGGGCCCTGATAATATCTGTGGAAAAATTGTTGAAGGTGTGTGCTTCTCAGCTCTCCTATGTTTACAGTCGTTTGTTTACCTGGTCACTTAGAGAATGTATAATTCCTGTTTTATGGAAAAATGCCACTGTATGTCCTGTTCCCCCAAAAAACGCAACCCAAGCTGTTTAAATGATTACCGACCAGTTGCCCTCACATCTGTTGCAATGAAATGTCTTGAAAAGAATTGTCCTCGGTTATGTTTTAAAAGATACTACACAGTACCAAGACCCGTTTCAGTTCGCATACCAACAGAACAGATCAACAGATGATGCCACACTCACACTTCTCCATCATGCTTTTTCACACCTCGAAAAACCTGCCTCCTTTGTACGCATTCTCTTTATTGATTTCTCATCAGCATTCAACACCATACAACCACATCTGATGGCAAAGAAACTCATAACATAAATGTGGGTAACAAGCTCATTCTTTGGATAATTGATTTTCTTACACAGAGGACACAGTCTGTTCGATATCAAAGTGTTGTTTCGTCTTCCAGAGTCATTTCAACTGCGCACCCCCAGGGTACTGTTTTATCACCAGTGCTTTTTACTCTGTACACAAATGATTGTTCAGGAAGTGATTCAACTTTGTACATTAAATATTCAGATGACTCAGCACTTGTGGATCTTTCCAACTCTGATTCTGTTTACTTCAAGGAGGTTCAAAGATTTGTTGACTGGTGCGATCATAACTATCTTGATCTGAATGTAACAAAAACGAAAGAAATGTTGATTGATTTTAGAAAGAATCCAAAAGCTGTACCACCACTTTTTATCAAAGGTGCTGAAGTAGAACGTGTTGAATCATACAAATATTTAGGAACTTTTATAGATAATAAGCTGAATTTTAAATCCCATGTTGAGTATGTCCACAAAAATGTCAAACCAGATTATATTGTCTTCGCAAGCTGCGATCATTTCATGTGAATACTGACATTCTTCGGACATTTTATTCATGCTTCTTGGAATCTGTTCTAACTTTCTCATTTATGTGTTGGTATGGTGGGTTGACTGTGAAGAGCAGAAATGTGCTTGAGAAAGTGGTGAACGTGGGAGGAAAAATCGTTGGTGAGAGACAAAAAAAGTCTGAGTGAGCTATACAGGTGCCGTGTTGTTTGTAAAGCGAAGAAGATTACGTGTGACCAGACCCACGTTCTTGCAAATCAGTATGACCTTCTTCAGTCAGGACGAAGATATCGATCGGTTAATGCAGAAGTGTCAGATTTAAACAAAGTTTTATTCCCCTGTCCATTGATTTTGACCTCTTAGGTCTTCTTGAGGCAAAACAAACAGCATTCAGGACAATGGAAACGAAGAAGCAAAAGCAGAATTAAAAAAGAAAGACTTCCAAGAACTGTGTGGGCATGACCACTAAATCACTTTTGGCATGCCATTCCTCCTCTAACACCTGTCAAAGATTACCTCCTTTTCACTTTTCTCTTCTTAGTTGACCAAACACCTACTGGGCTTTGGGGGGGGGGGGGGGTGGGGAAGGGACTTCCAAGAATGTGAATTGTCTGCAGAAACCTGACTACAGCGAGCATTCCTTAGCCATGTCCAGTGTCACACAATCAGCCACCATTCATCAGAATTACCGAGTTTCACGGATTCTAGACGTTCTGATGTGCTACTGTTCGCGCATCTTAATTCAGACACTTGATCCAATCATGGGACATGGCTATATCCCTGCAGGAACGTCCTGTCGCATCAGTCTTTATTCCTACACTCCGTGGACATTACGCATTCTTTGTCAGGTCTCTCTTGAGGAATACTGCTGCTGCCATCGTCACAAATTATGTAGGCTAGTGACTGTGTCCTGCTCTTTGCCTCTGCTGATAGTATCCTTGACAGTAGGTGTTCATGCAGTACAATCGGCCCTAGCGTGTCTTTAACGGGCATTCAACCCAGATTTGGAAGTAAAAAGACCCTTGATCGGGTTTACTGTACTTTACAGATTATCTGCTGGTCACCGCACGCCTTTACTGCTGTTGTATTATTCATGGTTGTTTTCATCGCTACAGACACAACACGATATATATATATATATATATATATATATATATATATATATATATATATATGTATATATATATATATATATATATATATATATATATATATATATATATATATATATATATATAATCATTAGGCAAAGAAAGTTTTGATTCAAAATGGTTGCTCCCTGCCTTCTTGTTTTTAAAGTGTGACACAGAGAAGTCCAGATGTGGAAAGTGTTGATATCAATCAATCAACTCGCTCTAGATATGAACATTTTTTTTTTTTGCACGTAGCTGCACAAAGGGGGGATCTCTTCGTCCAGATGCCATGAGTACAAGGATGTGCTAAGATGAAGCCTCTTCATAAAGAGAGCCACCCGCTTAAAACGATATCCTGGGGATGATGGAGGAGAGAGAAGGATACGTTAAACATGCTAAGGTTTGTTTGCCGCTTCAAGGAACGATCAATATTCACGCCTAAATAGACTTTGACGGCGTTCACTTGAAGTACATGATGCATACTGTTTTGTTAATTTCTCATGAATTGTTCATACCAAGAAGGTAAGTCATTTGGGGTGGGGGTGGGGGTGGGGTGGAGGGGAAACGAAGGACTGTACCCATGTGACATCTTCTCGATTTAAATATAAAGTAATTTCCTGATGTCTTAAAGCTTGCTTCATTCCATGCGCAGTTATCTGTGGACGGTCTTTCTCTACTATATACACCATTTTTAATGATACTGGAGCAGCAGAATATGTCTACCCACTAGTTGAAGTAAGGGCATTCCGGTATAGGAAACACTAGTCAAAATTCTTGAACTGATTCAGTCCCTGTCAAGATGTGCCTTTTACTTTAGATGCCATTGTCAATGAGTAGAGCCCGTTAAAGCAGAGATCACGGCAGTATGTTTAATCCCTTTTTGTAGCTGTTAGAAATACTTTACCTCAGTTCTTGTTTGCGTGGACACTAACATTTTGGAGGGAATTTAGATTTTGACCTTTTTGACTCTGTGCTTACTTGTACGTGTACTTATCCGTTGTCATGTTTTGTTTGGTTTTAAGTCATAAATGCTAGCAGATAGATTGACAGATATACAGAGAGACAGAAAGTGATTGATTGACTGATTGACTGATACACAGACAGATAGATAGATAGATAGATAGATAGATAGATAGATAGATAGATAGATAGATATAGATAGATAGATAGATAGATTTGATTGGTTGGTTGGTTGGTTGGTTGGTTGGTTGGTTGGTTGGTTGGTTTGGTGGTTGGTTGATTGATTGGTTGATTAATTGATTGATTGATTGATTGATGGAGAGAGAGAGATGGATAGATTGAAAGGGTGTCGAAGTATGTGTGTGTGTGTGTGTGTGTGTGTGTGTGTGTGTGTGTGTGTGTGTGTGTGTGTGTGAGAGAGAGAGAGAGAGAGAGAGAGAGAGAGAGAGAGAGAGAGAGAGAGAGAGAGAGAGAGCTTTAAACTATACATTTCAGTTGTCGCAGACACAATTCAGGGCTTGCTTCTTCTTCAGTGTTGCTGGCACTTTTGAGTTTACTTTGAGAACATGGTACAGTAGTCTGCAAAGTCTGCGGATGTCGCCACAGCTGTTGTTGTTGTTGTTGTTGTTGTTGTTGTTGTTGTTGTTGTTTTCACCGTCACTGTTGTTGTTGTTGTTGTTGTTGAGAACAGTAGATTGCCAGAGAGGTTGCAATGCATGTAACTTTGATCATGAGAAGTAACAGAAAGAAAATAACTACAACAAAGGGGAACTGGTAAAAAGAGGGAGAGGTTTAGAGGGGGGAACGCTGAACAGTTAGAATGTGGGTTAAAGGGCCATTTAAGGCTGCTCTACGCAGATCAAGGGAGCTTTCTCTTTGCGAAACCCGGGAACTGAATCACTGCATGCTAGCATGTGGATTATTAGGGTTTCAGTCTCAAAGACGGGTTGATTGGAACGTACGAGCACAAGAAGAATCTGATCCTTGTCCTACTCCTCCATACTGTAAAGAAATCTGTTTGTCCAAGGCTTTGATTTCAAAATGCAAGGAAATCATCTCACATTTCTCGTCTCTTGTATCTTTGTTGTCAATTCTGATCAAGCATACCGTTTTTGAAGAAGCCCATGAAATCCATCTGCGCATTTCACACACACGCACACAAACACACATGTATACAAAAACGTACGTTCGCGTGCGTGCGTGCGTGCGTGCACACACACACACACACACACACACACACACACACACACACACACACACACACACACACACACACACACATACGACCAAAGCACCGTTGCCCCTAGGGAGAAGTGAATACCAAGAAGTTATCGTGAGGCAACGCAACAGGGGAGGTATCAGACTCCTGCCAGGTGACCTTGGTGGGTGTTCAGTAGCGACAGTTCTGATCCATTTTACACAGGACACCAGCATACCATCCCCTTGCTGACAGTAACCGATTGATCACAGGAGCACGCTACCACCAGAAGGATGTCACTACCTCCGGCCAACTCCGGTCACCATGAACATACCGATACCGACGACCTTTTTTTTTCCCCCTTTTTTACCACGAAGTCACCAGGATCAAGGATGAGGAGGTGAAATCGAAATTGAGCTCAATATTCCAGCTAGGCATAAAGTGCTTATACACTTTAAGGCCTTTTTTTTACAAGAGTTTAGGAAGATTTTGTGCAGTTTCATTCTGGTGTGAATTAATATGAAATAATGTACACTTCCTTTCTTAATGTACCCCGGCGTCAAACAGGCCCGGAAGATACAGACACCTGCAGTGATGACTTGAATTTACATGAACCTGGTCACCAATGAAAGAAGTGCATGAGGGCAATAGTGTGGAGGACAGAATAAGAGGTTTATTCGGGAGGTAGTAACGATCCATGTGATGGACCGCTCTTCATAGACCTAAGTTGAATGTTTAGTTACATCCACAGTAAGATGCACACGACCGCACACAAGCACGTACACACACACACACACACACACACACACACACACACACACACACACACACACACACACACACACACACACACACGTACGCACGCACGCACGCACACACACACACACACACACACACACACACACACACACACACACACACACACACACACACACACACACACACACGCACGCACACGTGATTATGACGGGTGTTCGGTGTGGGTCAGAGAGTGGAGTCAGAGAGAGAGAGAGAGAGAGAAGAGGGGAGGGAGGGAGGGGGGAGGGAGGGAGAGGAGAGAGAGAGAGAGAGAGAGAGAGAGAGAGAGAGAGAGAGAGAGAGAGAGAGAGAGAGAGAGAGAGAGAGGGAGGTGAAATCAAAACTGAGCTTTATTGTCATTACCAAAGAGGTCTTTTGACAAGGGGGGAGAGGTAACAGAACAAAAACATTTCCCTCTTCCTTTCCTGCAAACAAATAGTACACTTTCATTCCTAGTGTGTATCAAATCCAAAGTTAACAAAAACAAATAAATTCGTAACATTTCGTTATGTCCTCACCTCACGCACAGGAGTAATGCA
>JADBJO010000749.1:255000-257500 GCA_016801955.1 Conus betulinus
AGAGAGAGAGAGAGAGAGAGAGAGAGAGAGAGAGAGAGAGACCAGACGCAGTTGACCTAGTTACAGCTGTGAATCTTTCCTTTTTAAAACATCGGGTCGGAGAGGGGAAAGGCTGTTATGAAGGGTGGGGTGGGGTGGGAAGAGGTGGGGGAGAGATGGAGGCAGAGAGAAACAATGCAAAGGGTAAAAGCCGAACGAGGGGAAAACAATAAACAAACAGAAATGCATTGTCAAAGAACGAAATAGATTTCATCTGATGGAATACATAAAGACAACATTGAGCGCAAGTGCAGAATAATAAAGGGATATAAATAAACATTATATTGATATGAAAAATCGGTCGTGCCGGCAGACATCAATAACATCTCTAAGGGCGAAAAATAAGGTTGGGGCGGGTGAGAAGGGGAGGTGGGAATGGAGGAGGGGTAGTAAATGGATCATCTACTGTATGCTTGTAAATGGATTCGAAAAGAAATATGACAGGACAGTAATCAACCAATAACATTGTCTCTACAAAAGCATCAGTCCATACTGGGTCTGGTATTTTTAGTCGCAGTCTATAGTTGGGTTGAAGTAGATGTGTACAGATTTTGTGTTTACTTAGAAAGCCACAAAACATTTCGTTCTTCAACATTTTCTGAGTTTGAAAATCGAGTTTGTTTTCGACAGAATGTCCGCGGCATAAGTTACCTGACCTGTCTGTGTGTGAGTGTGTGTGTATGTGTGTGTGTGTGTGTGTGTGTGTGTGTGTGTGTGTGTGTGTGTGTGTGTGTGTGTGTGATTATGTGTGTGTGTGTGTGTGTGTGTGTGTGTGTGTGTGTGTGTGTGTGTGTAGGTGAATGTGTGCGTGCACACCTGAAAGTACGCGCGTATGTGAGTTTTCTTGTATTACTGTCTAAGATTTCACTCACAAATCTGAATTCTATTCTTTCATTATCAGGCGGTAGCAGCAGCAGCAGCAGCAGCGCAGCAGCAGTAGTAGTAGTAGTAGTATAGTAGCAGCAGCAACAGCAGCAGTAGTAGTAATAGTAGTAACTATCGTCGTCGTTATCGTCCACGTTGTGGTAGGAGTAGAGGCACTATTGTTCGCCGTTTTTGTAGAAACGTAGTCATCGTCGTCATTGTTGTAGTATTGGTAATGACAGTGTCTTTGTTTTCATTAGTAGTAGTATCTTGGTGATTATTGGTAGAAGTAGCAGTGGAATCGTTACTATTATTATTGTCATTGTTATTGCTATTATTATTATTATTATTATTATTATTATTATTATTTTCATCATTACTGTTGTTGTGTGTGTGGTGGTGGTGGTGGTGGTGGTGATGGTGGTGGTGGTTTTGCTGTTCTTGTGTTCTTGTTCTTGTTCTTCTCGTTGTTCTTATTATTGTTGTTCTTGCTCTTCTTCTTGTTATGATTATTGTTATCGTTTTGTTGTTCTTCTTCCTCGATAGATCGAAGAGATAGGAGTGAATAGAAGAAGTGGAAGGGAGGAGGTAGAACAGTAAAGGAAATGGGGGAAAGGGTGGTATTAATGGATCCCATTCAGTCCAGGAACATACGGGGAGAGCCCAGTCTAGCAGATGAAGTTGTTATCTAACTCTGTTACTTTGATATGCATGAGAAATGACCAAGGGAAGGTAGTAAAGCTTAACGACGGGAGCAAGAGGTGTGACAGTGCGCGTGACGTCTTTGCTATGGCGTGAACTGGCTAACTGCTGGTCAACTGACTTGTCATACTGAAATGGAAGACCACCCGATTGCAGACACAGTGGCGTAGCCAAAGGGACTGAAGTGTCTGGTGTGGGAGTGATTGTTGGCCAATCTGTGTTTACTACCCATTAGTTGTTCTGGACTTCTATGCGGTTCCGACCACGAACCAAACAGCAAAAAGCCAGCGCTAGCTTTCCCGTGATCCTAAACTGTGTTTATGGAATACAAGTGTTACTTGGGAAAAATAGAAGGCTATATCTGTGGACAAATTCTAGGTCAGTGGTGTATCTCTCCGTTGCATTCTGGAAGCTAAGAGTAAAGAAAGCGGCATTCGGGACGAAAAGTGCAGTTCAATGGGTTTCTTTCCACGGAATAGAGTTTGTTCGTTTGTCTTTTTGTTTGTTTTCATAGGCACTTTTTACAGGCAGGTTTGTAAATAGTCTTAGCAGAAAAAATGCAAACTTCTGAAAACTGGATCATTTCAATGTAATACTACCGCTTAAAATCTGGTTTTGCTACAAATTCATTGATACTTCAACATGTATGGGTTTTCCAGTCTAGACGAGCAGCTAATAAGTCAGATATGAACCTACACCGTGGCTAAGGACGAAGGAAGGCCAAAATGATAGAAAGCAAACACAGTGTCAGTCGCTGCCCCACAATAAAATCAAGTTTTAACGTCTTAATTCCCTTTGGTTGTGGGAACCTACGAATGAATGTTTCACAAGACGACAATAGCGGTGACAGTACTTACAGGTTAAGGAATTTTAATGCAAGCGAAAAATGAAATGG
>JADBJO010000749.1:260000-262500 GCA_016801955.1 Conus betulinus
CTCTGTCTTTCTGTCTGTCTGTGTTCTTGTTTGTCTCTGCCTATCTGTATGTCTGTCTAGTCTGTCTGTCGGTCGCGTCTCTCTCTCCCTCTCTCTCTCTCTCCTCTCTCCTCCAATCTCTACTCTCTCTCTATCTCTCTCTCTCCTCTCCTCTCTCTCTCTCTGCTGTTATAATCCCTGACAATTTTTGTCCCTCTGTACTTCCCTATTTGTATGTGGTACTGTCTGCGTCTGTCATTTGTATGTATTGATAACAGCTGTGTGGTATGAAGGTATGGTATAGTCAACAGCTATCTATCTTTCATCAGAAGAGAGCGCGGAGAGAGGATAGGAGATTGCGTAGACCAGAGCAAGCAGGCAACAAGATAGTGCCACAAAGAGACAGACAGCTCCTATCTTCCCCCACCCTCTCTCTCTCTCTATCTATATGCCCAGGAAAAGTTCTGGAAGGGCTGAAGCTGCCAGGATATTCTTGCCGTCTAAATTTTTTTCGTCCACTGGGGAGCGATGATGNCTTCTGTGCATGCACACACACACACGTGCACACACACACCACACACACACCACACACACACACACACACACACACACACACACACACGGTATGCAGACATACACAATCAGCATGGTACTCCATCACCATCTATCACAATGTTCATTTTGAAAGCTCTGTCAACCACACACAAACACAGCAGACAACATGAATTTATTCTCTCTCCACTTCTTTCTCTTCTGCTTACAGATACCATAACTGCTGAACTAAAAGCCCCAACTTTTCCCCCACTGTCTGACCCCTGTGGCTACTTCACCACCAAGGACATATTTACAGATTTTTCAGTTTCCATTCCTGGCTAGACATAAGGTTATCTTCTCCTGATCTGCAGCTGATCAGGCAAACCAAACACTAATGTTTGCAAATTCAAATTCCACCACTGTGCAAACATAGAACAGTTCACGCATAAATGATAAGCACATGCTAAATCAGCATCCCTTACAACAGCAGAACATCAGTTTTGCTTGATCACTCACTCGTCAGCATCACATGATCAAGCAAACCAGTTGAAGCTGAGAAGCCAAGCCTATGATGCAGATTTCAAATTCAAGGTTATTTATAGTCCGATTGGCGGTGTATTCAGTGGAGTGAACTGTGCCAAAACTGCAACAGTCCATGATTATCAATTGTCTACAAAAAAACAAAAAGTATGCATAATTTCCACAGCACATGACACAAAAGTCACAACGAGCACAAGTATGGAGGCAGAAGAACCAATAGTCCTTGGACAGCTGGGCCAATATCGATGAAGAGTCCTTGAAATATTTTGTGTCTGACAATGAAGAGTTCTTCAGTGATTTTAGTGCCACCGAGGCCTGGGGTGAAAAAAAATTTGAATAACTGATCTTTTTTCTTCATTGTATGAATTACTGTAGCCTGTTTGTTTGCCAATTTCTGATGGTCATACCTCAGAATACACAGGCTTTGCTTCACCATTTTTTGGTACCAGTTTCCACAACTATTTTCTTGCTATATGACTGGCTGCCGCTTTGGTGTAGTTTTTTTTTTTTTTTTTTTCTGTTTTAATTTGGCAGGCACTGCTTAGAGAACAGTGCAGTTTATAGCATTGAAATTACAGGTACTTAAATGTCATGAAATGGCTCACCTCAGCAGTTTATAGCATTGAAATTATGGTATTAAGTGGTAAGAAATGGATTACCTTAGCAGTTTTATAGCAATGAATTATTGTAATTAAGTGTTATGAAATGGATTCCCTTAGCAGTTTATAGCACTGAAATTACGGTAATTAAGTGTTATGAAATGGATTACCTTAGCATACTGTTCATCTGTATAACCGCCTGGCCCCCGACGGTTGATTCGGCTCACTACTGTCCCAGGACTAGAAACACACACACACACACACACACACACACACACACACACACACACACACATGCACTCACATTCACACACACACACACACACACACACACACACACGCATGCACACACACACACGCACACCACACACACCACACACAATCTAAGACACAAGACTGACACCAGAAATGATAATAATAATAATGATGGATAGGCATAGTAACTAGTCTACAAATAGAATACATCCGGCAACAAATTTGTAAACAGCTTTAAGCGCTTAACACACGTGCACACGCGCACACTCACTCACACACACACAGCAAACACCCACACTCACTCACTCACTCACACACACACACCACACACACACATCACACACACACACACACACACCACACACACCACACACACACACACACACACACACACACACACACGCTATCATAAAGCATTAAGGAAAAAGGCCATGGGTCAGTGACAAGAGCAGTCTTGAAAGATATGACATACTCATGCTCCCAGTGGGGCAATGCACTGTTTTCTGGTGATGGAACTGGTGCTGACTATGTCTGGAACTGCTACACCAGAAGCATGAATTCTGGCTTCCAGCATAACCACACCCATCCATGTT
>JADBJO010000749.1:272500-275000 GCA_016801955.1 Conus betulinus
CCAACAGTCAGCTAAACAAACAGACCAACCCCGGCAGGATGACACATGGGCTTGAAGAGGACAGGTCTCTAACTTATAGTTAGTTAATGAGCTGCGTCGTGCTGACAGTGACACTAACGACAGACCAGTCAGGAATGTTTAGATTTATTTTGTCCTCAAAGCAACAGCTTTTAGAGGCTTGGCTTAGAGGTTCTTGGTGGATTTGGTCGGTGTTGTTGTTCAATGGTGGTGGTTGGTATGACAGATCAGTGCTGGGGCTCCAATTAATAGGAGACAGTTTTGCCCTAGCACTGCAACAGAACAGCCGTAGACGGTAACAACAGCGAGGACGGTACTTACACTGACAGAGTTTTAGTGACAGATTTGTCCGGTACCTGGCTTGGGAAAAAAATCCTGACAAATATCCCCCCCAAATCCTGATGAAACCCCAAGCCTGTATTGGGACAGACCTTGTAAGGTCATGTGCGTGTGTGTGAATGTGCAACTTACTTAATAAGTGCAATGTGCAAGTGCAATGTGCAAGTGCTTAATAAGTACATAAACAAACTTTTCCAAATTGTAGGGGAAAACACTTATAACAGAGGTGAAACCAGCCGATGAATCACCAACTTTTTTGGGCAACTGGTATCAGTCAGTAGTGGCGGACAGGTCACGCTTGGAACCAGTAGCAGTTAAATCTGGCGTCCCCCAAAGTTCTGTGCTGGGACACTGCCTGTTCCTCGTATACATCAACGACCTCAGACAGGATCCAATCCAGACACGCCTATTCGCTTATGACACAATCGTCTGCAGACACATTTCAAGTGAAGCAGACCAGCAAGCCCTCCAGAAAGACCTTGAGGCACTAGAACAGTGGGAGTGGGAGAGGGAATGGGACATGGCCTTCCATCCAGACAAGCACACAGTCATGCATGTGACCCGCAAAAGAGATCCACCCACTACTGGATACCAACTCCACAATCAGACTCTCCACAGCAGCGACAACACAAAGTATAGATCTCGGAGTGACCCTGCAAAACGACGGCAAATGGAACAGGCACATAAACAACATGCCCCAAAGCCAACAAGACACTGGGCTTCCTGTGAAGGAATCTAAAAAAAAAAACAAAAGGTCGAAGAAACGGCATACAAAGCACTAGTGAGACCAGCGACCTCCGCTGCCTGGGACGCACACACTGCCCAAGATATCCAGGGCATAGAGACCATCCAACGTAGAGCGGCCGCTTCGTCATGAACAAGCAAACCTCCAGCGTTGCCATCATTCTGGAGGAACTAAATTGGCCATCCCTTGAGACGAGGCGGAAAGCGGCATGTCTCACCATGTTTTACAACATAAAACACAACTCAACGGCTGTAAAGTTCCACCATCTAAAACCTCTCCAAACAAGATCTTGGTGGGGCCACAACCAACAATACAGCAGAATAACGAGCCAGACGGAACAAAGAAATGCGTCGTTCCTCCCAAGAACAGTAAGGGACTGGAATCTGCTCCCTCATGGAAAAAGTGCAGGTCCCAATGGCAGGTACCTACAGCAGGAAGGATCTGCAATTCCGTAAATCCAACTCTTACCCCCCCCCCCCCCCCCCCCCCCCCCCCTTCCCTTCCCTTTCCCCTCCCCCTTCTCTGTACTCCATACTCTTTCATTCTCCCAATAAGTTTTTTTTTCTTCTTCTTTTTTAGTCGTCTTCACCTCAACGTAAAAATCACTGTCAAACACTTGACTGTAGTTACTAACGGAAGAAGAAGAACACAGATTGAGAGAATGACAGATGAAGTGTGTAGTCACCACGCGCTTTTGGCATTCACAATTGTTAACAAACGAGAACAGGCTGCAGCAAAAGTGTCCGCTCCGTGTGCTGAGTTTATAACTGGCGTACACCCACCAGCAATTTTTATCTGTGGACTTTTCTTTCCACTTACACTCTCCTGCGCTTTCGGACCTGCCTTTCTCCACAAGAATCGTCGCACAGCGCTTGATGAGGTCTACCGAAGATCTTTTATTTATAACGAAAGAACTCGCCGGTGGTTGTCTCCCTTTTAAGGTCAAAGGCCAATGCGGTTGCGTGCAGCTGATCAGAACGCCCGCTAAAAGACCACTCTCGTGCCTACAAACGAAACAGTTGGAGCCTAGCTCTATGAGGTATCTCTTTAAGCCCACCAGTGACATCTGCTCCATGAAAACGGCGGGGGTCTCTTCCCACTTTCTCATTTCTTGTGATCCTGATCCCTGAACATCGGCGAGCAGATTATCTCCCCTACCGATTTCCGAACATTGTCCAGCCTGCTATTTAAAGTAACACTGAACAATGTGCACGGGCTTTAGTTTGGGAATTGGTGCTTCGTTTCTGTCATCAATGACAAAGTAAATATATTGCACATTCTGCTCCAGGAAATATATCACAAATCTGTCCAACACACACACACACACACACACACACACACACACACACACACACGTGTGTGTGTTTTGTGTGTGTGTGTGTGTGCGCGCGCGCGCGC
>JADBJO010000749.1:280000-437500 GCA_016801955.1 Conus betulinus
GATGAGGGCTCAAAACCTGAAGTGCTCCCCAGAGTTGCACAAACGACAGCAGCACTAGCCAGACTAAGACCCATCTGGAATGACAGAAACATCAAATCAATTCCAAGATCAGACTTGATGCGCTCCCTGGTCATTGCCATATTTCTCTATGCTTGTGAGTCGTGTACTCTGACAGTTGAACTCGAGAGAAGGATTCAGACATTAGAGATGAGATGCTTCCGCAAGATCCTTGGCATCTCATACAAAGACAACATTACCAACTTGGAGGTCCAGACCAGAGTAAGGCGGGCCATTGGACCACATGAAGACATGTTGCCCACAGTGAAAAGAAGGAACATGAGATGGTATGGTCATGTCACAAGATCAACAGGACTTTCCAAAACCGTTCTACAAGGAACAGTGCGGGGAGGCTGAAAGAGAGGAGAGACAGAGAAAGAGATGGGGAAACAACATCAGTGCATGGACTGATCTCACACTCAGCAACTGCCCGAGAGCGTCTGTGAACCGGAACGAGTTTGGGAGGCAGGTTGCAAAGTCCTCTGTGGCGCCGCAACGGTCTTCAAGACCCCGGGAAAGGTGATAGGTGACGTCGATCATTCTAGCTACCCCATTCTCTTCTCTCTTCTCTTCTCTTCCTAAAAGACTGGTTCACTCAAAAACGAGTAGGTCACCAGCGCGCATATTTAAAAAGTAAAATAAAATAAAATAAAGTGAGGCTCAGTCTGTTGGCCCCTGGAACGAAATTTGGCAATAGGGGTCGCACACGATATTCAAAAAGTTAAAAGCAATGGCCAGATTCAGGCCCAGGTAACCATAAAATATCTGGGCAAGTTAAAAAAATAAAAATCAGTCAATATGCAGATCTCAAGACTGTCGTATCAATTTAATTTTTAAATGAGACTGCATTTGTGGCACTCTTAATGGCACCCGGTAGTGAGTTCCACAGCCGTACAGAACTAGGATAAAATGAATGTAGGTGGCTGTCACTATTTGATGCACTTATGGCATAAGATTGACCGCCACTCCTAGTCCTACTTTTATTCAACACTAGTTGTTTCCATTGGAATATCAATTAGTTTAGCTCTGCCTTTGAAGAAGATATTAAGTTTGATAAAAGTTTTCTCTCTTCTAAGGGTTTCCATTCTAATTTCCTCATGTTCTTCCTAGTATTTCTCTTCTCTCTGATATGGTTCCCTGTTACGAACCGTGCTGCTCTCTTCTGAATCTTTTCGAGGTATATGATGGTAAGGATCCCAGACTGAGCAACCATAATTATTCCAGTACTGGTCTAAGCAGTCGTCTTTAACCTTTTTGGGGCAGTTGTTGATATTCCTGTATAAGAAAGCTAAGATGTTATTTGCTTTCTTACATACTAAATTGTAATGTTGTTTCCATTTGAGACGACTTTCTATAATCACGCCTAAATATTTTGCACATTGGTTTCTTTAAGAATAGTATTGTGAATAGAATATTCTGATCTAGTTGGTGAGCGTTTATTACTTATACGCTACACTTGGCACTTCTGGGGATGAAATTCCATTTTCCAAGTTCTTTCCCACTCTTGTAAACCGTTTGGATCTTCTTGTAGAATGTGTGTGTATCATCCTTGCTTCTGATTGTTCTATATACTAAGCTGTCATCTGCAAAAAGCCTTATAGTAGTTCCAGAAGAGAGATTTCTACTTATGTCATTTATATAAATTAAGAAAAACAGCGGCCCCAGTTACACCGTGCGATATCCTCGCCACCAAGGGTCGAACGAACGAAATTTGTTTAATGAGGGAAAAGAATAAGCACATGGCAGGCTTGTTTGCATCTTGCCCTCAAAAATGAAAAAAAGAAGCATTTCAAACACAAAAAACCACCCTCCACACCCCAACCATTAACCAAACACCCACCTGTCACACAATCCATTCCAAGCACTCTATACACCCAGTGATAATGATGACAAATACCCAATAATAATAGCAATAACAATAGTAACGAATGATAATGATTGAAAATAATAACATTACAATTCAAATATAACACAATGCGCACATACATACATTTGCATTGTCAAACATTACATCTATCGAATAGCATAATCTGAAAAAGATAGAAATACAGAACTCCAGATTCGCACTACAATTCCCCTTTCTCCCTATCCCCTGTTCTCTGCAAAAGAGAGAGAGAGAGAGAGAGAGAGAGAGAGAGAGAGAGAGAGAGAGATCAATGGTTAAAGAGCGTTTGTAGTTCTTAACCACTACGAGTTTTAGTCTAAAAGACATCACAACACGGGTCACTGAATCATGTCGTCATATCCGGTTAGAAAAGACTTCGCGGGAAAGTCGACGTTGAGGATTGCTAGCGACGTTTTCAGCATGCCAGGGCGAACATTGGTCGAAGATCCGATGCTCTCGGATAAAGTGAAAAAGAGGTAAATGTGTTGTGACAAATATCTGTTGACTTGATCGGTTGTAGGGTCATTTGATCGGAAAGATCAATGAATGAATCTTAGGCTTCTCCTCTCAGTCACTTGGTGCTCAACACTACTTTAACCCTCACAGTGCACTGTATATCATTTATACTTTAAAGAAATGTAGTCAAAATCTAGGACGGGAAACTCGTCACACACCACACTTGAGAATTTGGCTTCTGCATACATGTATATTATTTGCATTAGATATGCAAACCTATCCATTTTTAGAAACCAGAGATGTTGTAGAATCTACTGAAATAACTGAAAATAGTGTAGGTGGTACCAACTTGGAGACTGACCTCAAAATATAAGCAGGCAAAGTTTCTGAAAAAGTTATTTGAAAAGTAAGTCAAATGTTAGAAGAGACAGTTTTTCTTCTGTACTACCTAAACACTTCAGACTTGAGATAAAATGAAGACAAATATGTGCTGGAAACATGGGAAAGATGATAATTCTCTTGACTTGAGCTATGTATAATGAATTGTGCCTCAAATGATGTACCTATAATTCAGCATCAGGACAATCAAATTTTACAACATAAGGAAATGGGGTTTGTGCAGGCTTGTCTTGAAGCTAGATAGGTAAAACTATGTTTTTGTAAACCACAGATAACGAGGAATCCAAAAAAAAATAATTACAAGACAGTACCCTGATGCAGCTGAAGATATTCTTCACAGTGTAATCCAGAACATTGGCGAAAAGGTAATCCAAAACATCAGCCACATTGTTTGAAACACCACAGTTTTCCTGCAGAGTCCCACATCACATCCAGAACATTCCCAGCCGGAGTGCACACAAGTAGGATGGCCAGCAGCACAGTTCCTCTTTCTTGACCTCCTCTCTCAGCATCTCTCTCCTCTGCAGTAGTGCTTCCAGATTCTGGATCACACAAGAAAACATATCCTAAGTCTTCTGTTCATTTCATTGTTTCATAATGGGTGCAAGAGTTGTTACAGAGAGCTTGACTCAGTTTCCTCTAATTAGTCTGATTTTCAGAAAGAAAAAATATGAACAGCATTACTTACCCATTCTATGAAAAATGAAGTCATGCATAAATTCTAAATAAGAATAAGATCTGAATCACTAGCATATATAAGGAAGGGGAAGAGCTATAGTTTTCATTGGAGACACGCCCACTTTGTGACACGCCCACACTGTTTCCAAAACTAAAAACAAACAAACAAAAGTTATAAATTATTCTCTTCAAATCACCACTTTTATTCATCTCTGAAGTGCTTTCAAAACACCTATAATCACCCAGAAAAGATCTTCTAGTTTGATCAGGCCATTCCTGTAAGTAACATGTACCCTGCCCCCCTCCATCCCCCTTCCATCATGTGGCGGATCAACAAATGTAAAATAACCAATAACCGCACGCAGCAAGTGTTCCATCACTCGACAAACAAAATAATCAAAGTTTATCAACTCACCTGCTTCGCTTTTCGTTACTACTGCTTTCAGCAACTGATTCTTCAGTCGTGCCACTTCTAGGCAACTCCTGCTCAAGCTCGGTCGCGCTGATTCACTCATTTCAGTCAAAATGGACGAAAAACTTCGAGATAACTGACTGACAAGCTTGCTGGTGCACAACAGATACCAACAAGTCACGTGAACTGATCAACCCGGATGTTTAGCGGCAGTGGTATAACGGTTCTCGTCAGAGCCACAATCGTGGCCCATCGCAATTAGGCGGTAAAGCCACGATCGTGGCCCATTGCAGTCAGCGGGTTAAGTTACACTTAACATTTGACTACGAACGAGTGGATCAGCTGCACGTCTTGCACTTCATGCTTGTTTAATGTTAAGATTTGGGGTGTAGTATCTGTCATTTTCTCTAATGGTACAGACGTTAAAGAGAAAATGAACAATGATAAACAGTCTGTTTCATCTCGCTCGTCTTCAGCTAGTATCAGCATTATTACCATTGGAGACGCTCCGACGGGACAAATCATGGTAAGCCCAAGATTGACGGTAAGAATGTGACAAGGTCATTGTTGCTACCACAATATTTTAGTGGATGAGAGAATGTGACTGGCCTTTTCGCTTACCCCCGCAAGCAGTGTGGACAGTGTGTGAGGTTTCTCATTAATCATTCATGATTTCCCAACCGTAGAAAAAACACATCCCTGCGCGCTGGTGACCTACTCCTTTTTTGAGTGAACCAGCCTGTTACAGTGTTAGGAAGAAGAAGAAGATCCCTGCTCGTTTGATTGGCTGGACGCAAATCTGTTTGAGACTTACATGGTTATTTTAGTTTCCCTTCACCACAAAAGCCCCAAGAATCTAAAGAAGGACAATTTCAATCCTGGTAATATAGTAAAGTGCTGAAGTTCTCACTTTCCCGAGTGTCAGCAGTTTCTTGTTGTTGGATTCATTTGGTCACCCCATTTTTGATCTTGAAAGTTGTAAGCTTTGAGATGGCAGGCAAATGGGTTGTGTATGTCATTGTTACTTGGTGAGTTATCACATGACATAACCTGTAATGACCATTGTTTTGGTGGACACTAAGTCCCATTTGCACTCGCCAATATCAAGTATATTTCAACTTTTTTTTTTTAGGGAAAATTCAGTCACTTAAAAATTTCTTAACAGACTGATATCCCATTGAGATGCTAATTGCACATTTAATTCTTTTTTTTCTCTGACAGTTTTTTTTTTTTTTTTTTTGGTATTATTAATCGAATAGAGCATTGTGGTCACATCCATACTGGTGGTAAGTTTCACACCAAGTCACAGATATCTCCTGATTTAAGCTGTGTCAGTCAAGCAACTTTAGGTAAGTAAGTTTTGTATAACATTCATATACGTAGAAATTTGAATAAAGGAGATAGAACATTTAATATTTATTCCAAATAGTGTGTTTTTAGTTAACCTACTTGGGACAGACACTTGTGTCCCTTGTTTTTCCCTGGTGGATGAGCCATTTGTTATGGTTATTAAAAAAAAAATAAAAAAAAATCACCAAAAATACAAAACAAGAGATAACTCGAGGAAATTTACAGAAAGCGTTATTCATAAACCTGTGTTAATAGAATACAAAAGAATAAACTTCCCACTTTCATATGATTTCTTGTGCTTGAGGGTGAAAAAAAATGTCCAGTGTTTTTTTTTGTCAGGTGCATCACAACACTCTTGCACAGAGTCAGTGGGTCCAGCTTCACACTCAGCAGGAAAAGCTAGCAAATACATTAAATGAGTTGAAAAATGGTAGGTACACTCCAGGAAATAAAATAAGATACATGAATCACATGCCTACTATGCACTAGCTAACTTGGAATAATGCAAAAATGGGGCATGGCACTCAGCTGACACACGAAGGCCAGAAGTACCACAAAAAGGAGGCATCGCTGGGGGAAAAAACTCGAATCTTCGCGCCAGTCACATAGAGGAAAGCCAATGAACTCTTGCTGACACAAATTCCCAGTCTTTTGTAGCACGCCAATGCCCCACTTACGTGGCGAAAGTGGCCCACCCTCACCTTCATCACTGAGCTCTACAGACGAGTCGGTGTCAAATTCCTCTTCTCCTCGAAATTCTCCACTGGAATCACTTTCATCAGCTTCGTCATCCTCTTCTTCAATGTCTGAACCTTCCGTTTCTAGCATTTCAATAACTTCAGGAATGCTAAAACTTTTGCAGATGGGCTTGATTTTGCTCAAACACATTAGCAGAAGAACTTGATTGAGATGCCATGTTTCTGTGCAGTCATGTGGGTTAGTCTGGTCAATCACCACCGAGGCAAAGTGGGTGGAGGGGTGCCGCGAAACCACTGTGCTGGTGAAAGAAGGAATGCTGACGATACTAGTTATTGTTTGTTGCCGTGTACTGATCACGCTACCACCATATGAAAAATCGGTGAAGGCCAAAACCTTGATAGCATTCGTTTGTATGGAAGTGTAACATCATCGGAAAACGCTATAGCGTCTGTTCGTGACAAGAGAGTAAATAAAGGCACGAGGATGACGTCATATGTATGTCTGGTCATCAAAAAAAGAGACAGAGAGGCCATATCCCTATGTCACAGGAACTTACAAATGATGGTAAACAATTTATTATATTTATGCCATACAGATATTTTGATTTAGAAAGAAGGATAATCATATTCAGAAGAGTGACACATGATCTGGGGCATTTTCAAAACCGGACAACAAGCATTACTAGAAATTTTCATCAATGGAAAGATTGACAGTAGACAAGTTTGATCCGTCTTTCTGTTCTTTGAGAGCAGGTCAAGACTTCGTCACAAACTATGCTGCTTCCCATAGAGTACAGCCCTGTCATGTAGTCTCAGACCGAAATGGAAATCCGTAACATCATCTTAATTATGCTCATTCTCATTGATCAGCAAAAAAAAAAGTCTCAAATTCTGTGGCCCTTCATGTCCTGCTTTCATGGTGACCTCAATTTCGATGTCCTGTCCACGTCTGTGGCCTTGGTTTGATTCTGTCGTGGTCACCGGTATCTGCGGGTCCATGGGGGCTGTCGTTGGACAGACATGGTGGCACCCTCCGGAGGGAGAGCTCGCTCACACCGGCTTCACAACTAAGCAGTTATTGTCGTCAGTAGGGGGCTTAGTAGGTGGTGTCCTGCGTATGTTAGATCAGAGCAGGCGCCACTGAACACCATCGAAGTGACTTGGCAGCAGTGCAGTGTCTCCTCTGGTGGGTTGCCTCTTGACGACTAAACAGTGACTGCTCCCTGTTGATTGCCGGTGCCGGGGCTGCGGCGGGGCCGACCGGACTGTGGCTGTGGACGGGGTGTTCAGAATGAGCAGCGTGGGTGCACTGCCTCTGAGGGTGGCGCAGAGGTTGGGACAGCAAAAAATAAAAAAAAAAAAAAAAAAACAAGAAAAAAAACTATGCTGCTTCCAATATATTCCAGCAAAGTAATTGAAAGAGTTTAGAAAAACAGAGTTAGAGTCACAATCTTTAAATTACGAGTGGATGGGTCTCCAAACCTCTTCTTGAGAGATAATGAAAAAAGAAAAACCAAACCCCAAAATACTGAAAAAGACGAGGCCTGTCTTTACTTTCTCACAACCTTTACCAAATTTTCACACAATGTAGGTGTGAAAAGCAATGACCTAAATATAGGTGAGTGCTCTGCATCAGCATGTATGCATTCATTTCTTTTGTAAATGTGCTTTGGAAGAAAATGTCAGATTGTGCATTGATTTCTTTTTCATGCACGTGTGTGTGATTTTGTTTTTTCTGACTATGTTGTCCTTGACATTTCATAATGACAACAGCAATAGTGTCTTAATAACTTTTATGACTTCTTTTAGCGTTTTAAAAATTTGAATATGACATTATCACGCTGGTTCAAAATTTGCTTTCATGGCTTTATGTTTGACATTCCCTAAAATTCAGGCAGCTGTTCAAAAGTCATGATAATGAAAAGCAACAAGAAAGTTGTGGTTATGAAACTGTTTCGCAGCAACAGTACCCTGGATCTTGAAATTACTAACTCCCACTCCCAAATCACAAGAGTGGTAGGCACCCTAGGCATCTCAGGTCATGGTTCTGTGTACTTTGAGGATAAGACAAGACCTGACATAGTACAGAATGTTAATCATCCTATGATCTTCTAAGGGTAAGTGAAGTAGGTCACGAAAGAGTTGGTGGTACCAGTACAGCAAAACTTTCCCACTCTAGGTGATTCTTCGACTGAAGAACTGTGGCAACACTCCAGAACCGTTCTGAAAAAATCCTGTCAGGGCACATCTCCACCGAGATGTGGAGACCTATGGACTCCTTTGTATAGATACCCCAGAAGGAAGCAAACGCAAGGGGAACCATGGTAGGACTGACAGGTGAATGAAGTGAACAGGTTACAAGGAGCTAGAGGTGGCTGTGGACAAGCACAACAGGCAGAACCAGAAGGGGCTTCGGCATTCTATTGGCACTACGCTGAAAACCTGTTTTACCCCACCAGCATAGAAAAGGACTCCGAACCCATCCAGAAACGATTCTTGACGTATATAAACTGCAAATGGTCTATGAACTGTGTAGGCCATCTCTTAGATTTAATAGAAGACTTGTGATAGATCGGATACAAAAAGCTGAAGTGCTGAACACCCGTTTTTACACAATGTTCAGTTTTCAGCACGGGTATCAAATGCAGGAGGATGAGTTTGGACAAAATGTAGGATGCCTGACTCCCGTTAATACCACAGGGGTGGAAAAACTATGGGCAACCTTAACCCTACAAAGCAGCTGATCCAGATGGTGCTACCCCTCGAATTATGAAGGAGCTGGCAGCAGAAGTTGCCCCCATCCTCACTAACACATATCACTATTCTGTTCACACAAACTAGGTCCCTGAGGAGTGGAAAGGAGTGCTGGTCACCCTGTCTTCAAAAGGGGAGAACACTGCAAGGCATCAGACTGCAAATCTGTCTCCCTCACTTGCATCTTATCAAAAATACTGGAGCACACCTTTGAATGTTAATGTTGTCATGCATCGCCTTGAAGCATTATATCCAGCCAGCACTGTGGCTTCTACAAATTGTTCCTGCTCGACCCAGCTACAGGAAAAGTCTACAATAGTGGAAAACGAGTGGAAAACTGAAAAGAGTGCAGTTACTGATGTTCCTGTTGTGGAGTTTGTCAAAGTGTTCGACAAGGTTAGTCACAGCTTTCTTTGACAAAGAGAAATGACAGTGTGCCTGAAGATTCACCATGCTTTATAAAATCCATTCCTGACACAAGTGACAGGCATGTGTGAGGTGTGCCAACTTGAAACCACAGCCCTCCTGTAGCAGAAGCTGCCACCACAACCAGCAATATAACAACATTCCCTGCTGCTCCGACTGCCACAAAATCTCTTTTTTTTTCAGAACAGAAGTGTCTGAGAGTGGATCTTTCTGCCCTCAGATAATATTTTTTCTTTCTCCCTTAGCAGTTTGAGATTAAGAGGGCGGAGTCAAACAAAATGAACATTTCTTCCCTATGCTGCGTTTGTTCTGAATCCTGTAAATGTCGGTAATTGTCCATGTTGACAGCTGGAGACTAGCAGAAGAAGAAGAGCACAACTCCATACAACGCAAGGACAAAGAGGAACATTTTTTAGATGTCGTTTGTTTGGATTTATTTTGTGTTTTTCTTTGGGTTTTTTTTGTTTTGTTTTGTTTTTTTTGTTACGTATATGAGAAAAAAAATGTTTAATTTTGGCTGTTGCAGTCTTTCTGAGATTGAGGAAGAATTCAAAGATGGAGAGTTGACAGAAAAGGTGAGTGACTATGTACATCTCTTTCATCAGGGACAAGACGTATTTTAGGGGCTCTGGCTTATAGTTTCATAGAGCAAATGAAAAAAAAAAGTCAGTATATATATATATATATATGTGTATGTAATATGTGCATGATTTTAAACCAGATGATGACTGAAGTCTTTATTATAAAGTTTGAATTGAATAACTTTGTGTTCTACTTTTGTTTGAATTTAAACTTAGTTCAGTTGTAAAGAAATGAATTGAATGGTTTTAAATATTTCAGGTGACCATAGTAACAAATTAGTTATGGTAACACAGTGCTGTTTTCAGGATATTTGTATGGTAATACAGTGCTGTTTTCAGGAGTACTATATGTGTGTGTGTGTGTGTGTGTGTGTGTGTGTGTGTGTGTGTGTATATATATATATATATATATATATATATATATATATATATATATATATGTATGCATGTATATATGAATACCTGAGCTTGTTTAAAGTAATTTTTTAAGTGGGTGATGGATGGAAAGGGAGGATGAGGATGAGGGTACATGTGGATGTGAGGTGTGCTTTGGACTGTGGGGTGCATTTTTGGATATTGCCTGTTATCTAATTCGTTTGGCTTCTAGTTCTAATTTGATTTGTGTTCTTGTGTAATGTAAACACGTAGGGCATTCACTTGATTAGGAGTGTGAGTGTTTTTGATAATTGAAATACAAATGAATTGCACATTAAATATAGTTTGCACATGATGGTTAGATGAGATTTTAGTACCGCTATAATTTACATATGATGACAAGATGAGACTTTTAGTGCCTGACAGATGCATTTTGAGTGATAGAAAAGAAGTGGTGAGATTTAAAACTGGTCATTAGTGTGTTGAACGATGGCAGGGGTACTGGAAGAAGAAGTGCCGATTGTTGGAACCGGTTCTCTCGGATTCTGCCAAAGACCAGCTGAAGGAAGCGGAAGCTGACCTGCATGAGTCGGTTCTCACTGAAGTAAGTTCTCATTCGTTTCTTGTGAATTCACTCACATAGAGGGGATTTAGGTGCTTACTGCAGCACAGAGCTAGAAAATCCCAGATAAAGTTCCAGTTGTTCTGGGGACAAGTAGATGGAAAATACAACGTATCTCTTAATTCCTATATGATAATTGCCCTTCCTATAAAAACAAAAGAAAGGCATGGGTGTGAAACTTCTTCAGTCTGAGGACGGAGTCCGTTCTATGACATTCGAGAAGGAATTTTCCGTTTTTCATAAATCTGAAAGAAAAAAAAAGTTTTTCAAAACAGTCTCTGAAATTGTGCAAATTACGTATCGAGTCGTCTTACCATAAAACGGAAGTGCTGAATCGGAAGTACTCTTTATTTTAGGGAACAAAGATAAAGCACAACAGACAAGGGGAGAGAGATTTCAGCCTGTCAGTAAGAAGGCTTAGTTCTCCTGGACAGTGGGATGTGCGGGCATATCGAGCTGTGACCAGATATTCAGCAAAACTACTAGTGTTGGTAAACTGTTTGCAGAAAGGCTACTTCAGGAGACTTGCCCGAGTCCTGGAAAACGCACTGCAACCTCCGGCGGACTGTTCTGGATTCGAACCCAAGAGCACGCCAAAATTCCAAGGAACCAAGCCCATGTCCCAGTCCGACTCTGATTCCGATGTCGGAGGAGAATCTGCAAACAACGAAACGGAAAGTAAGGAGGAGAGTGCCTTGAATGGCGAGCCTTCAAGAGGAATGTTGGCTTTTAATGAAGCAGGTCCAACGGAAGAGGGACAGAACAGCGGTAATGGTGTGGAGGAGAAAGACGGTGGTGCAACGTCTGCAGTGGATCAGGAGGTAATTAATAATGAGAACTTTTTCTTTTTTTTTTTTTTTTTTTTTTTTAATTGTACTTTTCCAAGTTGTTTATGACTGATGTCAAATGTCAGTGGCATCCGAATCTAAATGCATGAATTTATTTTCACATCGGACACCCATCCACCCCACCTCCACCCCCTCCAGATTTAGACTTGTGTCATACGGACACAAAATGTCAGTGATAATCAAGTCTTAATGCGTGAATTGCTTGTCAACATTTGACCTTTCTTTTGTTAAAAGGAAAAAGAAATTGAAAAAAAGAAAGTTTTTGTTTGTGTTTGGGTTGTTTTTTTTTTATTCTTTATACATCATGGTTAAGTTAATAATAAAGATTAAGAGAAAAAAACATTCAGATGTTCTCAAATGCCACAAACACTTTTGTGTGTTTTCATTTTTTTGCCTTCAAAAAACATTTCTTGATGTTTTAAATTAGTGTATTTATAAAGATATACAATGATCTTTTTTTTTTTAGAAAAAGAATTGATGGTGAAGATATTTTATTATTTAACATGAAGTTTTGCTTCTCATTTCCTCAATTACCCTCATGACTGAAGCAAGCAGGATGCTTGTATGTGCAGAAAGTGACTCAAAACTTACCTTTAACCAGAATCCTTGCGTCTGTCATCCATAGGAACTGCGAGCCAGTACATCCAGACTTAGGGAATGTTTCCTTACCGACGACCACGACTAACTACCTTTATGCTTCCTGGTTAACGCCAGTGGCATGCGTTACCATTGTCATTGCAGGTTAGGATGATGATCCATGATCCTGTGGAAGAGGAGGAGCCAGTGGAAGTCCGGAGAAAGGTCAAGGTCAAAAGGAGGTCCAAGGCAAGAACTCCCAGTCTGCTGAAGACTCGCCTGTGGAAGAGAGTAAGTCTTGCCATAGTTTGATCATTGTTTCTTTTTGTAGAACTTTTTTCAGAAAAGCATATGGGAGAAGGCATTGGTGGATCAGCATTACAGTGCTAAGAATTTCCTGACCTCCGAGCAAAACAGGTTCTTCACAGTGGAAGCTGAAGTAACCTGGTGCTTTTTTCAAGTTGCTCGACACCTTGCTAAGAAAGGGATGCACAGCAGGCTTTGAAAGTCGGCGTGTGTAAAGTGAAGCAAAAGCAGTTTGTATGTGACTAATTGTGAAGGTACTGCATTTAGTGATGAACAATGACATGTGAAGGTGACCAGTGCTCGTTCGTGTGTCTGGTTCTCTTGTTTGTTTATGCTTTTTTGTAGGTGTCAAAGTTTGTGCACATTGCATGGAATAATTACCTGCTGCTCAGGGAAATTTTCAGGCTGCCACCTGGGTGACAAACTGTAAACTGAACTTCCCAGTAAAATATGTGTGGTGTTGGTGAATATTACATCTGATTCCTGGTAATAGTGGACTGAAAATTTGTGATGTCGGCATGATGAAGTTGAAAGTAGCCACCGACAGTAACGAAAAAAGGTGAAAAAAGTGAAGACATCAAGCTGAAGACAAAATGGTGAAAAGAATCTGTGAAGCGTTTGGGACACAGAACGAGCTTTAATTCATATCCAACTTGACTTTTCCTCCATTACAGATCATTCTTGGCCAGTGCCGAAGAAGAGTATAAATAAACGTTGAAATTAAATGATCGTGTGTAAAAATGTAAAAGGCCTGAAATACATCTAAAGATCTCTGTGTTTAGTGTGTACTTATTGAGGTGTTCTTTGTCGTTCTGTGATGGGTATAAACGTTTATCAAACTATTGACAGGTTCACCCCCACGCAGGAAAGGCCGCTTGGCGTCTGCATTGTCATCTGACAAGCAACAGCCAACCATAACCTCTATGTTTGGACCAGGGTATGTTTGTATATGTCTTTCTCCTCTTCCGTCTTTGTCATTTGCCTGTCTCATAAGTGGATAGTTAGGTATGCTCTGTTCATTGATTCGAACTGATTGGCTGTTGTATGTCTGGGATGGGCAGGAGGCACAGACTCGCTGACACAGTCCGCCTTGGCTCAAGGTTATGTCAGGCCAGTTGACCAAGGCCACATCAAAATGTTATGCTCTGCATGGTTATGCGGGGATTGTCTTCAGTTGTGACAAGCTCCTAGCATAACATAGTCAGTCTCCCAAATCCCTCAAAGTTGGGAGTGTGGCTGCCCATGTGGCGGGGTATTCAAGAACGGTTGCACACGTAATGTTCTCATCCCCAGCTGATGCATTTGGACCATAGTGTTCAAGTGCTCGGCTGTTTGGCTGATCCCTGGAGTCTTTTAGCCTGGGTACGACAACAACTGACACTGTGACAGTGTGTGTACATGGGCACTGACTTCTGGAAGCTTTGCAGCCTCTTCACTGCACTAGCATACTGTCAAAAGGGAAACTGATACTGAACCGTATTTGAGTTTGGGCTCAAGTTATAAGTGGTTTTTTCCTTCAACTGGACTTCATGCAAGAGGGTAAAAGAACATCACCTGAGATATGATTGTGCATATAGACTTGTAGCGTGTCTGGTGTACCTATGTTGTATATTTAACCCTTAAGCATTTAAGAATATCACAGAGAAAGTCTTCTTATTATTCGAGAATGCCCATACTTCTTAAGGCACAGGAGGCACCATGCTGTGTGGTGTCAAAAGTATCACCATTCTTTCTGTGGTTTAGCTTGGCCTGGGGGTAAGTTTCTTTCATGTTGGGTGCGCACAAATGCGTGATGGAAAATCACCAACGGGTCTGAGTGACGGGCAAGGAGAGCTGCGGCAGGTTTAAACAAATGCAGGGGGATTTCCGGTTAGCGGGCTGGGACAGGGTAAAATGTGAAAGGTTAAAGCATCCAAGAGTAGTTTGTGTTTTTTAAAAAATGTTGTTGATGTCTTTATCTGCATTTATATTGTTATTATATTGGGTATTTATATAGCGCCTGTCCTCGGTCACAAACCAAGCTCTAAGCGCTTTACAATAAACACGCTACCTCACTTACTCAACGGGCTGCCTACCCAGGTAGAGCCGGCCGAAGTGCAGCCTACTGGCGCTCATTCAGTCGTTTCCCGTACCATTCAAATATCAGTGACTCAGTTTCATTTATCTCATTTATTCCTCCTGTTTCTCACATAATATGCATGCGATGTTTATACGTGTCCTCTATTTCCACCGGTACACGATAGCACATGGTAACAGTAAGTGGTATCGTGATGCATGATGTAACTTGCGTATTATCTAGATGTTGTAACAGTTAAACCATTTTTGTTTGTTCATCATTTTTCTTTTTTATGACAGCTTTCTCTGATTTTATAGTAGGTATTCCAAAGGTGATTTTTGAAACGGCCTAGAGTTGTGTAAAAGTAGTTTCATTTAAAAGAGCTCCATTTTCTGAACACATTGATATAAAATTTATGTTCTTCTGATAATATTTGATGAAGTTATGATTTTTTACAGAAATTTTGGACTTAGAAAAATTTTGCGAAAGTGGCAATTTGCTTTGGACCCCAACTTTGAGGTACCATAAATCCATTTCTATGTTCTCATATGAGCCCAGATTGTTCCTGGCTACTCTCATGCACTTATAGATAATGCCCAATTTTTTCCTTCTGTCTTCTGTAAGTAAATAGTCAACAATGTAATGCTGAAGTTGGTTAAACACGCAATTTGCGCAAAAGGGTCACTTTTTACGTAAATTACGCTTGTCTTTACATGTTCAGTAATTTGTATCTGTATGTTGTACAGTGTTATTTTTTTTATACCAAAATGATTTTAAAAAGCTTATAAAACACATATATAACACATTTTGCAAGATCTTTCATACATAATTTTAATTAGCAACAGTAAAATATGGTCTTATAAAGAAGAGAAAGGATACATTTAACAGCTTTTTGGCCATCAAAAATATGTTTAAACAGTTTTCAGTCACAATGATATGGTGCACAGTCTTTAAAAGTATATAATAACATATGGTTTCAATGAACTTCTGTGGGTCTTTTTGATTTTTTTTTTTTTTCGACAGATAAGTTTTGTATTCAGATATAATTTTTGTGACTGTCTTTCTGTTAATATGTGCCATTGCTGTCTTGTTCAGTCTTTGCTGCCAGTCAACAACAAAGCTTGAACTCCACCCCTCTTTGTTCCTCAAAGTTTCTAAAGCGACAACAACAGCATTTGTCACTTTGGTGTCAAGTGGAATCTTCAAAAGCTCAGGCTTTTTCGGAGTTTTCCAACTGATGCCAGCTGAAGACAGAACATCATCAATGTTATCCAAATCAGCATCTTCATTTAGCATTGCTGAAAGTTCTTTAGCTGGCAGCCACTCAGCCTTGAGTGTACAGCGCTGGATCACCCCTTTCAACCTGTTAATCAGGAAGCTGGTGTGTCAGGGGAAAAGCCGAAGAAACCATTCTGCCACAGTGTCAAAAGTCACAGACTTCCCATTTTCAATTCGAAGTCTGTCAAGCTGCAGTAACAGTCTATTTGTGCAGCTGGATATGTCGGGGGGGTTGGGTCTTCTTCCTTTACCCCAAACACCAAGAAGCAGCACTTCAGTTCTTTGTATGTACTGATCGTCCTCTGCAAAAAACACACACGCACGCACAGTACACACACAGAGTATGCGCACGCACACCACATACACCACATGCATGCATGCATGTGCACAGTACACACACACACACACACACACACACACACACACACACACACACACACACACACACACACACACACACACATGCACACACACATGTGTAACCATTGTGTTTACTAACAAGGAGGAGGCAAGTACAATTAATGAATTATGTTGCAATTTTAATGGGTAAGATTACTAAATACAAACAACAGCAGAAAATATGTCAGGAACATAAGAATGAGAAGGGCAAAATTACATTAGCAGCCCAGACAGTTCATTTATAACATTGAAGACTGTAGACCACATGCATACATACCGCATATTACGAAAAAAAAAATTAAAAAAAAAAAAGAAAAAAGATAAGATGAAAGTTTATTTTTGTGGGTCAGATTACCATGTGCTTGGGCAATTCTTACTACATTTAAATAAGTAACTGCAAATTTATTTCAATAAACAAACTGAAATCAGCAGCATGCTTTTTTTTTTTTTTTTTTTTTTTTTTTTGCAAGGTCTTTGTATTCTTGTGATGTTTATAGTGTGAGATGAACCTCTTTTGTGTGTGTGTGTGTGTGTGTACACATGCATGCACGCGTGCAAGAGAATCTACAGTTTGTAAAAGCAATGCATTCAGTGACTCCGTCGCGGCTGCGATCATCGTGGCCATAGCAGACGACACGTTCTGTTCAGGACCCTAACTTGGTCCAAGTCACGTGAACTTTTCATAAGAAATACTGAAGAACTACAATGATCATATTTTCATGACACAGGTTTTTCAAATTGATGATTCAGTTACTTGATTACAGTGTTAAAAATCCTTCCACGAAGCTGAAGATAAATACAGTCGATCGTGAAGTTGAAGTGTCGATTCAAACATAAGGCTCTCTCAGGGTCATGTTTTAAAAACAGATTTTTAATACAATCGCGCTCTAAGTACAAAATATAACTTATAGAATTTAGTAAATATATCGACTTACTTTTCAGTGTTGTTTCTAGCGCGCGATTGTTGAAAATTCGGTGAAAATAGTGTTGGATTTGTAAGCGATGACACAGATACGTCTGACTCGTCCGCCATTGTTGACATGCTTACAGTCTTCGAATAGTACCATCCGGAAAAACCGCTCGGAGCGCGGCGCACAGTTTCGTACTTGTTTGACCCCAATTATTGGAAAGTGCGTAATGTGAGCTTTATTTTGATATATTTTTAACAGATTCGGTTCATAATTACGGATTTTATCATAATTTGAAGTTTTAAAAACATAATTTTAAGGAACTTAACTAAATTTTTTTCTATACCCTTACTGCATACGAAAATGAAGGTTGAAGTCTCCTCTACAACTCTGTATCAGTTTCATTGAGCTATTTGTGCACGCCGCGCTCCCCTCGTCGAGGGAAGAAGGTGGGTGTAAGAACTTGTGTTCTGAAAGTTGTGACGTCATGCCTCCCGACCGCGGACAAGTACTTCTTTACAAGGTTGATAATTAACTTATTATGTTCTTTTAAATGATAAAACCTATCCAAAACGAAAGAAAAAGTACTGGTAAATTGATTGGTTTTATTTTTATTGTCTAAATCGACCGTTTTTATGTGGTTTGCACAAGTTGAAAACGAGGAAAATTCCGCTCCCACAGCGCCATTCGCCAGGCAAGGGGCCTGCATTGGAATACCTATTTATAGTTCCATTAAGAATTTGTTTTCTGCTTAGAGCAGAAGAAAAAGAAAAGAATGAAAATAAAACACATCCAAAGGGCCAGACATAGGCAGCCGTGTCAAAGATTTGCTTCCCAAAGGCTGACAGCCATTTAGTGGAATTTGCTTTCCAAGGCTGGCAGCTATAATACAAATTTTGCTTTTTGAATTTTGGCTGGTTTGTTACTGATCTTGTTTCACAGAGGTTAGCAGCTGTGTAGAAATGATGGTGTGACGGGGGGAAATGGTCAGTCTTTTCTTTTGTCACTCTCAGGGCCAAAAAGAGAAGATCTGATGTGCGCGAGGAAGAGCCCATGACAGTGGAAGGTGAAAAAGAGAGCTCCAAGCAAAACAGTGATCAAGGATGAAGAAGACGAGGCAGAGGTAGAGGAACTACCCAGTAACAAACGTCTGAGGGTGGAAGGGGAAGAACATGTGTGAGTATGCAATCTTCTGCCTTATAGAAACGTGTTGAATCATACAAATATTTAGGAACTTTTATAGATATAAGCTGAATTTTAAATCCCATGTTGAGTATGTCCACAAAATGTCAAACCAGATTACATTGTCTTCGCAAACTGCGATCATTTCATGTGAATACTGACATTCTTCGGACATTTTATTCATGCTTCTTGGAATCTGTTCTAACTTTCTCATTTATGTGTTGGTATGGTGGGTTGACTGTGAAGAGCAGAAATGTGCTTGAGAAAGTGGTGAACGTGGGAGGAAAAATCGTTGGTGAGAGACAAAAAAGTCTGAGTGAGTTATACAGGTGCCGTGTTGTTTTGTGAAGCGAAGAAGATTACGTGTGACCAGACCCACGTTCTTGCAAATCAGTATGACCTTCTTCAGTCAGGACGAAGATATCGATCGGTTAAATGCAGAAGTGTCAGATTTAAAACAAAGTTTTATTCCCCTGTCCATTGATTTTCATGAACCGAGAAGATGTTTAATTGAAATCCAAATTCCTCTATATGAATGTATGTCATATGTGAGAAAATGGGTAATGTGGCTAAATTATTGTTTATTTGCTGTGAATGTGTGTGACCACAAATTAATTTCTCAAATTGAGATAATAAAGTTTACTTGACTTGACTTGACTTGACTTGACTTGATAGTCAACTTCAAGTGTTACACACAGTGCTTATCCATTCCAGAACTGTTTTTTTATGAATCGCTGAACTCTTGAACTATTATAATCTCAGTTGGACGAATTGAAAAGTATAAGGTATACATAAGAAAATCTCTGGAGTGCCACTTAACTGTAGAAAACAAAGATGGCTGGTAGCTGAAAAATGGGGTGTATAAGAGGTAACCTAACCTTCATTCCCCTTTCATCGATTAGTTTGAGTGGATGTGTTAGATAGTGGATTGTGGGGGCGGAGGCCTACAGAAAAAGGAGTTTGCAGGTTTGGTTTTGTGTGTGTATTGATTTTTTTTTTTTATGTGTTTATTCTTTCTGGAAGCCCCCCCCCCCCCCCCCTCCATTCCCACCCCACCCTCGTTTTTGCAAAATGTTTTAATTTCTTTCACAAAAACGTGTTAAGGAGTGAGATTATGCTGTTGAATGAAGGCTGGCAGTTTCAATGAGTATGTTATATAGGAGCTGTCCTCTCTTGACCAAGCAAAACATTACTGACATCTAGCAGTCGCAAGGAAACCTTTCTGGCGTCACTTCCTAGTTTCACACGGGCAGTCCCCCAAGCATTGTGAAGAGCATTCCATTGTCGTGAAAAAAAAAAACCATCAGAACATAAAGAATTTGTATTTTAAACTGCTTCCCCATGAATGCTGGTGCAGACGTCGATGTTTTTGCCCATTCCAGGTACAGTTGTGACCCATCTGACCCATTTTCAGGTCGGTGGAGGTGAAGTTACCTGCCCCCAAAGTGCAGTCACGTTGCTCCGAGTGCAAACAGGTGCTGGAGGACCCTGAACTCAAGTTCTTCCATGGAGAGACTCCAATGAAGCTGTGAGTCGTTCGTTTGTCCTGTTCTGTGGCACAGTAGCAGGAGGTCATCTACAGATCTGTCAGCTCTTTATTTCGTTTCTGGTGGAATTCATCTTGCTGGTATTCACTTAATTCTGTAGCTGCTTGGGAAAAAGAAAAAAGAAAGATGGGTGATGGGTAGAGGTATAAAGACTGACACAGAAGTTGAAAAAAAAGAAAGAAAAGGAAAAAAGCAACAGACACAAAAAGTGAATGTTTTTTTATGTTGAAAAAAGGAAATGGATGTTACAAGTATTTAGAATTGCAGAATATTTTCTTTTTAGTTTGGAAGACCGCTAAGTGTTGAAAAAATAAGAAATAGAGGTATTTGGAAACGGAAAATAAAAGCTTTTACCATTGGGGTATGGTGCTGCGTGTAGATTTCTCTCTACTGTCACATAGTCTTCTCCATTATTGAAGAGTGTTATCTCAAGTCAAGGGGTTGACAGGGTTGCGTCTTTGATTTCAGGGACAGGCAGGAGGGGAGGGGTATAGTGAGTTTGAAAAATTGCTGGACACCAGCCGCATGGCGAAGTGGTTAGCATCGCGGACTCCCGGCTCGGAGGTCGTGTTCGAATCCCATCAGAGTCATGTGGGTTTTTCTGCCCCCGACCGGCTCCTACCCAGAGTTGAGTTTGCTGCGGACTCAGTTGGGAAGACTGGGACCACACAGCCGAGTTTCATCCACTTAATGGATGCATTTCTGAGAGTGTTGCTCAAATTTCCTCCTAACAACACTGCAGGTGCCTGAATCTCTCGGGCCTGGTTGACGCCGGGATATATTACGAAAGGAAGCGTAGAGATAGCCCTGTCACGTAGTCTCAGACCAAAATGGAAATCCGTAGCATCATCATTAATCATCCTCATTTTCATCGATCATCATTGAAAATGTCTCAAATTCTGCGGCCCTTCATGCCCTGCTCTCATGGTGGCCTCAGTTTCGATGTCCTCTCCACGTCTGTGGCCTTGGTTTGGTTCTGTCGGGGTCACCAGTATCGGCAAGTCCATGGGGGCTGTCGTTGGACGGATGTTGTGGTGGCGCGCCCTCCGGAGGGAGAGCCCACTCACGAGGGCTCCGCAACTAAGCAATTATTGTCGCCAGTAGGGGGCTTAGTAGGTGGTGTCCTGTGTATGTTAGATCAGAACAGGCGCCACTGAACACCACCAAAGTGACTCGGCAGCAGTGCAGTGTCTTCTCCGGTGGGTTGCCTCTTGACGACTTGACATTGACTGCTCCCTGTTGATTGTCGGTGCGGGGGGCTGCGGCGGGGCTGACCGGGCTGTGGCTGTGGACGGGGTGTCGGAATGAACGGCGTGGGTGCACTGCCTCTGAGGTGGGGCAGAGGTTGGGACAGCAAGAAAAAAAAAAAAAGAAAAAAAGGAAAAAGAAAAAGTCCTGGACAGCACACCAGCAGATGACATCAACGCCCTGTGCGACAATGTACAGAAAGCTTTCATAGACACCAGCAAGGCTGTGCTGGGCTACAGAAGAAGAGAGGAAGGAATGGATATCAGACGCCACATGGCAACTCATAGAGGAGAGAAAGATCGCAAAACTCGGCACGCTCACTGGAACAGAAGATGAGAGACAAACATCCGCCGAAACGTACAAAGAGAAAAACAAAGAAGTGAAGAAGAGCACAAGGAGAGACAAGCGACAGTTTGCAGACAACTTGGCAGCAGAGGCCCAAGCTGCAGCAGAGAATGGAGACTCCAGGACCGTCAATAAGATTACCAAGACCTTAACAGGCGGATTCACCAGCAAAACCACAGTAGTGAAGGACAAGACCGGGAAAAAGTTTTGACAAAAGACGAAGACCAGCTCAACAGATGGGCAGAACATTTTAGAGAGATATTAACTAGACCGGACGCAGATGAGGAAGCCACCATCGAAGACATGAGTTTCAACTTAGAGATGAGACGTGGACGCATCACCCAACAGAAATTGTGGAGGCTATCAGGCAGACAAAGGGCAACAGGGCTCCAGGTGAACACAGAATCACGGCAGACATGCTGAAGGCAGACCCCAAAACGAGTGCAAAGGCTTTAGTGAAACTATTCAACAGGTATGGGAGAAGAGAGAAAGTTCCGGACACATGGAAGAAAGGCATCATAGTGAAGCTCCCCAAGAAGGGCGACCTCTCTGAATGCGGCAACTGGCGGGGAATCAACTTGCTCTCCGTCCCAGGGAAGATCTTCTGCCGTGTCCTTCTACAGCGTATGAGGCAAGCCATTGAGAGAACCCTACGAGAAGAGCAGGCAGGGTTCAGAGCGGGAGAAGTTGCACAGACCAGATCTTTGTTTTTACGAACAATTGTGGAACAGTCCATCGAATGGAATTCATCACTGTACATCAACTATATTGATTTCCAAAAGGCTTTCGATAGCATCCATCATCCTTCACTGTGGAAGATCTTGGAAGCCTACGGGTTTCCTCTTAAAGTCATCAACATCCTACAGGACATGTCTGCAGACAACCAGTGCTGTGTGCGACATGATGGACAGCAAAGTGAGTGGTTCCACGTGCAGACCGGGGTCAGGCAAGGCTGCGTGATCTCGCCGACAATTTTCCTTGTCGTCATTGACTGGGTGATGAGGAAGGTCCACCAGCGATAGGGCGAGAGGGCTTGTATGGGGACTGATAGCCAGGCTTGAAGACTGTGACTTCGCCGACGCTATTGCACTGCTGTCGCACGCCCCAGAAAGACATCCAGGAAAAAACATCAAGAGTGGACCTAATAGCCAGCAGTGTGGGACTCAAGATTCACCCCAACAAGACCAAGATCATGAAGGTGAAGACGAAGAGCGCAGAGAAGACCAGTGTGCGAGGCTCAGCTCTAGAGGAGGTGGAACACTTCAGGTACCTCGGCAGCTACATCTCGGCCGACAGCAACATCGAGAAGGAGATCTCAACCAGGATAGAACTCGCAGCTCGGGCATTCAGCGGGTTGAAAAAACATCTGGAAGTCAGCTGTCCTGCAAACCAAAACCAAGTTGAAGATCTACAGGTCCAGCGTACACTCTGTACTCCTATACGCCTCAGAGACATGGAGAACCAACAAGAAGATTGAGAGTAGGCTCAAAGGCTTCGAAGGAAGGTGTCTTCGCCGAATCCTGAAACTTCACTGGCAGCAGCGTGTCACCAACAGGGAAGTGTCAAGGCTCACTGGCATAAACAACATTGTAGCCAAGGAAGCAGCGGCGGTGGAGGTGGCTGGAACACATCCTTCGGATGGGCAAGACCAGACTCCCTCATACTGCGCTGAGATGGGCACCACCGGGGGGGAAGAGGAAGCGAGGCAGACCACTCGGTACCTGAAGGAGGACAGTGGAGAAGGAGATGAGAGAGGCAGGCAAGACCTGGAATGAACTGAGCTGGCTTGCCCAGGACAGAGAGGGCTCGAGGGAGCTTGTTGCGCCTTATGTCTCGGGCTGCGGGATGAAGAGGATTAAGTAAGTAAAGCTGGACAAAATCAAAATGGAAAATCTGTGCTTGTCAGTAACGTGCTCTCGAATACACTTTTTTGTGTGTGTGAGCCGTACCATAATCAGTTCAGTTAGCTGGACTTAAAAGTGCCTGACACTTGGATACATAAAGATAGGGGATGCGTGGATTTCCAGGCTGTACTAAGAAGGGGCTTTAAAAGCTGAGTTTAATCAGACAGTCGTGTGAGGCACCCACATGAGCGCTCAGTGACAGTAAGTGAAGGGCGGAAAGCCAATAACCAATAACCAGACTTGTTTCAGTTCAGCATGGCATCCGGAAGGAGCACACATCATAGAATCTGGACAAGAATGCCTTTGGTTACTGATGGTATGCGAGGACCATTGATATTTTGAGATGCATTTTTTAACATGCACTGTAGAACACTATCCTTTTGCATTTGTCAGTTTGCCATAAAACACTCTGGCAAAATGGTGTCAGAGTGAAAGAGGTGGATAAAGGTCGTACGAACAAATGGTCCTGGACATGGCTGGACCGAAAAGAGGATGATGTACTTGTGACATTGCAAGCTGAAGGAAGCTGTGAAAACTTTCTGGACGCTTGGTCATGTTGAAGCAAGATTGATAAAGGAGGTTTGCGGACGTTATGGACCATGCTATGGGTGGAGAAACTCGAGAGGAATAGGTGGAGGGGGAAGGGAAGGGTGTGGCAGAAGGAACCTGAGACAAACACTTTGCAGCAGAGTCCATGGAAACCTGTTCGGAGATGTCCCACCTGACATTATCTTTGAATATCTGGAAGAGATTAACATTTATCATCTGATCTAAGATTTTATGAAAGAAAGATTTTTAACGAAGTTTCTGGTGCGTTTTTAGAAGGTGTATTTTAAAGATGTGCGAATGGTTTTTCTGTTGTTTTTGTTGTTGTTTTTTTTAACTTGTGAGCTGACTTCAACTTGTGACAGCCCTGATGTGGCCCTTTGTGGTCGGCTGGGCTATAACAAACATTACCTTACCTCACCTACCTCAGCCAAGCAGTTCACTGTCCAGTGTATGTGATGTAATGGAAGGTTTTTTTTTTTTTTTTTTTTTTTTTTTTTTTTTTTTTTGGGGAGGGGCTAGGACAAGGGGGGGGGGATCCCCAGACTACCCAAGAATTTCAGGGATTGTCGTTTTCCTCAGTGGAAGCCCTGGTCCTTTCACAGTTCACCAACGCTACCAAACTGACAACATGTACAAACATTTTTGTGGCATTTGTATCAGTGTGAATACTTCCGTCATGTAAAAATGAATAAAAAAAACTCTTCAGTTTATTTGTTACGGTGAAATCTTGAAACCCCAATCATTTTTATTTTGTAAGATTTAGTGAGGAAATAGATTTAGAAGCACTGAAATAGAGTGGCTGTAAGATAAAAACCACACTGCATTTGCAGGGCAGGGAGTGGTGAAAGAGCTCATTTCCCTGATGCTGTGTGTAACAGGTGGAGGAGTTCATTGCACTGACAGACCCCAAGCTCCAGCTCTTCACGGGGGAGGAGGAAATCATGGACAGCTACGATGATCGCCCTCAGCACAAGCTGACTCACTTCACGTAAGTGAATTGAGTGTGTGTGCATGTGCGTGTGTTGTGTGTGTGTGTGTGTGTGTGTTTGCATTGCTTTACTCCTTGGAATTGTTTTGGAAATATCTCTCCAACAGGATACACTTCTCTCATTTTCCTTCTCCCCCACCCCCTCCCTCTCTCTCTCTCTCTCTCTCTCTCTCCTCTCTCTCTCTCTCTCTCCCTCTCTCTCTCTCTCTCTCTCTCTCTCTCTCTCTCTCTCTCTCCTCTCTCTCTCTCTCTCCTCTCTCTCTCTCTCTCTCTCTCTCTCTCTCCCTCTCTCTCTCTCTCTCTGTTCCCCTGTCCTCTCCTCCTTGCCTTATTCTTATTTTTGTTCTCATTATTCTTATCCCTTTTTCCCTCTGTTTTCATCTGCTTCTCTCTCTCTGTCTTACTTGAGTAAGTATGCAAAAAACCTTTGCGATTTTTACTTAAAGTCAAACTTCAAATCATTGCTCATTTGAAGATTGATGTTTATGTTTCTTTCAAAGGGAAGTGAATTCAGACTTCGTGATTTGGCACAGTGTTACTTCGTGAGATCCCTTTATGCTGAATTTGAAGCAGTGTATACATCAAGATGCACTTTGTTTTACTACAAGCAAACAGCATCAGGCGAACCCCTTTGCATCTGGTAGAATGTTTATGATATAAGTCTTGCAGTGCGATATTACATCAGACTGAGGAACTCTTTCCCGTCTCTGTGACCTTTCTTTGGTCATCTCCCCTCCTGCTACTGGAAACGATTTTGCATTTTGTTGTTGGTTTTTCTTTGCAGTGTGTATGACAAGAACCGACACCTGACATCCTTTGACACAGGCCTGCTGGAAAAGAACAAGGAGTTGTTTGTGAGCGGCTACCTCAAGCCTGTGTACGAAGAGGATCCTGGTTACGAAGGTAAAGTGTCGACATGGCTTCTAATACGAGTGTTGATGGTGGTATTGCATCAGTATTTTTTGCTATTTACTAGAATTTCATTGTTGATCCGTGTTCGCCACGAAAATTTGCCCAGTCAGAGCTGGTACCTGGTAGTGGCTTGGAAAGAGTTTGGAGTGGGAACTGTACTTCTCCAAACGAGGAATGTGATAAGAACTTCCCATATTTTTGGTATCTACTAATTTTGAATATTTGTATCATATTCCAATTTTCATTAATATTTCACTAATTCTTAGGGGGGAAAACAAAGAAAAAAAAGAAGTAGTGTCTTACTTTGTATTATTTCCAGTGAGTAACAAAAAGAAGTTAAATAAAAAAAAAAAAAAAAAAGCCCTCCTGTACAGTGTTGTGATTTGCAGTTTGCGGGAGAAGGAAAACGGAGAAACTCGAAAACAACTTAAAACCTTCCATGTATGCTGAAATGATTCAGATTGTATAAAAGTGCTGTTTGCCAACAAAGTCTGCATTCATGAGAATCTAAAATTTGCACACACACACACACACACACACACACACACACACACACACACAAAACAAACAAACAGACTGACAATCAGTCTTGGAATGCTGACAGGTGTGTCATTGGGACCACTGCCCTGACAGTCGTAACTCCGTAATTTGAACATGGTTACCCAATTAAAAAAAAATAATTTAAAAGAGAGGAAAGGAAAGAATGAAATGAAATAATTTTTTAAATTCCTACGAATATATATGTTGCTATATTGTAAGTTTGAAGAATGTCACATGAGCCATTTACTCGGGGGAGGGGGGGGGGGGGGAAAAAATCTTCTTCTTCAGAACTTTCCTTCCGAATTGTTGTTCATCATACCTGGAACCTCATCCCAGTCGAAATCTAGGTCACTCTAAGCTTTCTTTTACCCAGCACTTTCACTAAGTCTTATGCCGTAAATTCTACAAATCACAGTATCTCCATCACACTAATCTCATTATAGAACAGCAGAAATCATGGTTAGCCATGGTGAAAAACAGCATTTCGACTTCAAAACTTAAAAATTCATAACTTGAGAACCACGGCACGCATCGACTCGCGTTTTTTTGCAGACGGTAGAAAATGGCTACAGGAAGAAGGAAATCACGTTCTCGCGAGACTTCCCTTTTCCTACGAGAAACATGGGCGGCGTCCATTGTTGCCACGTGTTTTACCGGGCGCTGGCAGGCACTCAGCCTTTTGGCTGTGTGATTTCCGGTTGGGCGCTAGCGGGCGCCCGCTTGTCAAGAGAGTTATGAGATACCTATGTTGAAAATGCTGCCGGATGAATTGGCAAAAATAATGGTCAAACTTTATATTTTTTAACATATATGTAAGGAAAAGTACTGTTGTGGCTTTTGCTGCAGTTTTCTCCCTTTGTATTGATCAGAAAGTTAATTTCCAGCCTTTATTTAAAATACTGTACATGGATTTATGCACAAACGCATGCATGCACACATGCACAGGCATGGGCATGCACATACAAATATGCCTGCAAGCAAACACACACATGCACACACACGCTCATGCTCACACATGCGCACATGCACACACACACACACATACACATACACATGCACACACCATCCCAAGCCTGAACAGCCTGCTCATTCTTGAACCCTCCCTTTCACTTATTTAATTGATGTCCAGAATCCCTTTCCCCGTCGTCTTCTGTTTCCTTATTACCTTGTGTGTGTGTATTCTGAATGTGCATTGTGTAAGGCTATCGTGCTTTGCATTGATCATGTTGGCAAATATTGGTTGAGACCGATGGTTGATGGGGTGTTGCAGGAGGCATTCCCTGCAAGGAGATTGGGCCAATCAATGAGTGGTGGACCACAGGCTTTGATGGCGGAGAGAACGCCCTCATCGGCATCTCCACAGGTGAGGGTTTGGCAGAAAACGCCCAAATTGGTGTATCTACAAGTGAAGTTGGAAGGGTAGAGGATGTTGTAATGAGTTACCCTCAACAGGTAAGCTTTGTCTGGATGAAACAAAGGCCCTGATTGGTGTTTTCACAAGTGAGCTTAGTTGAGGCAGAAATCTTCATTATAGGCATCTGCGCAGGTGAACTTTGACAGGAGAGAAAATGCTTTGATTGGTGTCTCTCCAGGTAAGCATCGCTGGGGTGAAAAGTGCCATGATTGATATCTCCACTACTTAGCTTTGATGGAGTAGAAACAATTTGACATTTCCGCACATAAGTTGAGGGGGGGGGGGGGACTCCATGATTGATATCTCAACAGGATCGCTTTGACAAGATAGACATTGTGATGGCAGTGTTCACAACTGGGCATTGGAGGAATGTAAAACATTGATATTTCCTCAAGTGGACATTGCCAGTGTAGAAAATGTGATCAGCAAAATAGGTAAGCATTTCAGGGAAGTAAACATTGCGATCAGTGTCGTCCTTGATGATGTTTCTTCCACAGGAAAGAAATGAGAGAGAAGAAAACACTGACTGGTACCTCCATAGATGAGCTTTTGTGGGGTAGAAAAGACCCAGGTTAATATTTATAAGGTGAATTTTGAGGGGCACCTTGATCAGTATATTTGACAGGTAAGCTTTGATGTGGAAGATATTTGATTGATATCTTTACAAATGAGCATATGCAGTACACTTGAAGTCATAGCATGGTTGCGTTGTTGACATCGTTTCCCCTTGTAGATTTCATGCTTTTTGTACACATCATTTATAGGTACAGAATTTTCTGCTAGAAGAGGCCCTTTCTTTCCATAGGTGAGTTTTAGAAGGGGAGAAAAGATCTTGATTGGTATCTATACAGGTAAATGATGACAAAGAAGATGTGCTCTTAGAATCTAAACAAATAAGGAAACATTACTCTTCAAGGTCACATTGTTGGGTTACTGGACTTGTTTGCCCTTCTGGTTTCCATGTAGAAGAGAATTTTTATTAATAATATATTTTTTTTCAGCAGAAAAAAAAGAAAGAACTCTTAATTTACTGAAACATTCAGCTAGTTGGAGGGAGGGGTATGAAGGAAAATGTATTTCATTTGAAAAAAAATGAATGATTTTCTGACCAATACATTTTATATTCACAGCTTATGCGGAATATTACCTCATGGCGCCGTCCCCTGCTTACATTCCCTTCATGGATGCACTGAAGGTCAAATGTCACATGTCAAGGTCGTCATCGAATTCCTGCAGAGCAACCAGGAAGCCTCATACGAAGACTTGCTGAACAAGTTGCAGGTTTGTACCGTATTGGTTTACTGACTGGTGATGGCAGACTGCCCACAGAAATATATTGAAAGGAGACGTTTTGATATTTCTGCTTCATGTGCTGTCTTCAAAGACAGTCATTTGATCTGGGTGAAGTCCAGGAATTTCGCACTGAAGGTGGTGAATAAACTATGCAAATGCAAAAGTGTGTAATTCATTTCTCTCTCGCTCTTCCCTTCTTCCATTTGCATTGCTGTTCAAAGTGTTTATTCCATTTTTGTCATTGATTTATAGAAGGGACTATTAGTATGTTAAATGTTGCCATTTAGCCATTTGTACTGCCTTGGTTTGTTAGTGGATGACCTAATAATGAAATGAACACTTTGGGGCGTGTTGCAGACCACTGTACCACCCTCGGGGATCTCCAGCTTCACTGAGGATTCCCTGCTCAGACACGCTCAGTACATTGTGGACATGGTGAGCCGCTGTTGTCATCTGCATGAGACACTTGGGGCACATCTGCCCTGGGCCACTTTTGAAGTTCACTCTGTGTTTTCTAAAAGTTGTTGACTTAGTCGTCCGTTGTAATTGTGTGAATATACTTGTAGGTTTGGGAGATAATTTACGACAAGGTAGGTCTTGATTAAATGTTAAAAAGTGTGTTTTTCATGTTTCTTCTTCAGATGAAGGTGTTTTTGGTAGTGCAATCTGGCTGCTGTGTCACTTGTTGAATGGATTCCAACACAGCATGTTGAATAGATCTCAGAATAACTCTAACAAACAGATCAGACTTGCTTTGCATAGCTGGTTTAGTACAGGTCAACACCTTCACTTAGCTTTTGAAATTCTGTACAGTTTGTCCACATGATATTCAATTATCTAATGGAATAATGACGGACTATGGATGAATGCAACAGTTCTGTAATTTCCAGATTTGTTTGTGTTGATTTTTTCGTTTCGAGAATATTCTCCAAGTGTTTTGATTTGCTTTAACTCTCTTGACAAGCGCGCATCTGCTAACGCCCAACTGGATGTCGTACAGCCGAAAGGCTGAGCGCCTGCCAGCACCCAGTAAAACACATGGCAACAATGGGCGCCGCCATGTTTCTCATAGAAATGGAAGTCCTGCGAGGACGTGACTTCCTTCTTCCTGTAGCCATTCACTTCCGTTTGCAAAAAACTGCGAGTCGATACGTGCTGTAATTCTCTCGAGTTATGAATTTTTAAAGTTTTGTGGTAGAAATGCTGTTTTTTCACCATGGCTAACCTTGATTTCTGCCGCTCTATAATAAGATTTAGTGATGGAAGATACTGTGATTTGTAAGATTTACGGCATAAGACTTAGTGAAAGTGCTGGGTAATGAAGCTTACAGTGACCTAGATTTTGACTGGGGTGAGGTTCCAGATATGATACATAACGATTTGGAAGAAAGTTCTGAAGAAGAAGATTTTTTTTTTCCCAAGTAAATGGCTCGTGTGACATTCTTCAAAGTTATGATATAGCAACATATATATCTGTAGGAATTTTTAAAATTATTTTCATTTCGTTATTTCCTTTCCTCTCTTTTGAATTAATTTTTAAATTGGGTAACCATGTTCAAATTATGGTTACTTATCTTGCCGTAGGTTTTCGGTGTAACTGAGCTCAGTTAAGTGCATACTGAAGAGGGTTAAGTTCTGTTGTGATTCTATAATCTTTTATTGTATATGCTGTACACTGGTTTAACGTTGATTGTTTGATTTACCTTTACTACATTCAAAAGAATTATTTGTCATTGTTGATTTTCTACAAGTTTACAGACGTGAGATTGAGTCACAGAATCTTGTTGAGTAGCAGTGATATTAGTCTGTGTATACCGATCAAATGTGTGTGTTACCTTTTGCCCTTGAGTTGAAGGTCATGGTCACTATGACGATTTTTGTGTGGGTGCTTTTATTAGTATGAAATGTGTGAAATGGGCAGTGTGGGTTGACTTGCCCCTGCTGTAGACAGTGTAACGCTGAATGAGGTTGGTCTGGGCGATGATCAGGTTCAGAACTATGATGATGCTGCCGATGAGGACGAAGCGCTACTCATCACTACGCCATGCATGAGGGCACTCATCAAACTGGCTGGGGTCACTCTGGGTAAAAGGTCAGTTCATTAAGTGATGCTGAAGCGGTGGAGCAGTTTTGTGGATATGATGGTATAATGTATTCGGTGTTATCCGTCGTACTATGTCAAACTTTTAGCATGCTATGAGGAGTTGGTTTGTCCCGTTTGGCTGAATTTTCCGGGCTTACACAGTATCTTGTCCCACCACAAAAACCGTCATGTATTATATAAACATGAGAATTACACACCTGTTTACCCATATGATTTTGCCATATTTTGGACACATTTGGCATATAAAGACAGAGCCACATAGACATGCACACGCGCACACAATGCCTTTACAAAAATCTGAAAGAAGAAACATAGTACAGTTTTCCCCCCACCCACCTGCATTTTACAAAGATTTAGAAGATTTGTTCATAAAGCTCCCTTATTTTCCTCTTCATATGTTTTCATCTGTTTTTTTTTTTTTTTTTTTTTTTTCCTGCTTGATTAATACCTTCCCTTCTTCCTGAATGTCTTGCCTTGCTGCCCTCCACTTTCTCTCCACTCTTCCCTCTTCATACGTGTCTTTCCCCGAACTGCTTCCTATTCCTCCTAGTTTCTCACAAGGTCTGTTAGAAAGAAAGTTGAGATGTGACCAATGCTTTGCAGGCGAGCCATCCACAAGTCGATGCGAGTCAAGACCAAGAAGGAAAAGGTAACCCACTCCAAGGCCACTGTCACGCAGCTGGTGCTCAACATCTTCAACTCCATGTTCCAAGACCAGATCGACAACGAGAAGGAGAATAAGGAACGTAAACGGCGCTGCGGAATTTGTGAGGTAACCATCTCGGTCCTGATGATTTTTCTGTTTGGATTCCTACACCCTTGGCAGGTGTTGACAGGTGTAGGGATTTGACAAAGGAGTTAATCTTGGGGTGCGTTGGATTTGATTTGATGGTCGTAGTTTGAAAGCTGGTCCATAGCCTGACTTGCGAAAACTTGCAAGTGAGCTGATCATTTGGGGAAGAAATTCTGGAGGAATCAAAGCTACAAAAAGATCAGTTATTAACCCTCTTGACCATCTAGCGCCCGGCCGGAAATCACACAGCCAAAACGCTGAGCGCCCGCCAGCGCCCGGTAAAACACGTGGCAACAATGGGCGCCGCCATGTTTCCCGAAAAGGAAGTCTCGCGAGAACTGACTCCTTCTTCCTGTAGCCATTTACTTCCGTTTGCAAAAAAACGCGAGTCGATACGTGCCGTGGTTCTCGAGTTTCAAATTTTTAAAGTTTTGAGGTCGAAATGCCGTTTTTCACCGTGGCTAACCTTGAGTTCTGCCGTTCTATAATGAGATTTAGTGATGGAGATACTGTGTTTTGTAGGATTTACGGCATAAGACTTAGTGAAAGTGCTGAGTAATGAAGCTTAGAGTGACCTAGATTTCGACTGGGATGAAGTTCCAGGTATGATGAACAACAATTCGGAAGAAAGTTCTGAAGAAGATTTTTTTTTAATTTCCCGAGTAAATGGCTCATGTGACATTCTTCAAACTTACGATATAGCAACATATGTATTCGTAGGAATTTTTAAAATTATTTTCATTTCGTTATTTCCTTTCCTCTCTTTTAAATTAATTTTTTAATTGGTAACCATGTTCAAATTACGGAGTTACTTACCTTGCCGACGGTTTTCGGTGTAACTAAGCTCAGATAAGTGCATACTGAAGAGGGTTAACTCGTCAGCAGATGGAATGATTTGAATATAAGGTCAGAGAGTTCCATTGCAAAATGCAGAATATGAATAGCTTAAATGCAGGGTTGTGAAATTTTCTAGGCATGCCCTTAGTAATATTGATTGAAGAGAGGTTGCAGTTTCATCCTTATCGGTGCTGGTAATTCTTACAGCAAAATTACATTGAAAAATCAATTGTGCTGAAGGTATACCAGCTACTTGATAAGAAAAGGCTGGACAGTTGCTGTATTGGGTGTGCTGTTACACAGGTGTGCCAATTACCTGAGGAGCAAAAAGCTGAAATGTAGGCCATGTTGGTGTGTAACAGGTGTGCCAATTACCTGAGGAGCAAAACGCTGAAATGTAGGCCATGTTGTGTGTTACAAGTGTGCCAGATACCTGAGGAGCAAAGAGCTGAAATGTAGGTCATGTTGGTGTGTTACAGGTGTGCCAGCTACCTGACTGCGGTTCATGCTCAGCCTGTCTGGACATGGTGAAGTTTGGAGGCTCGGGCCGTGGCAAGCAGAGCTGTATCAACAGACGGTGGGGCCTTTCATATGGCTTTGTTTGTTTGTTCTCTAAAATTGTTAATGCAGGTGGCTTCCACTCCGTTTGTTTCTTTTTTTAAGTCTTTCTGTCCATGCTTTCCGGTGTCTTTGCAAAAAGTCTGGTTGTTTTGTATCTTGTCTTTCACACTCTTTCTGTAGATGGTTGTTTTGAATCTCTCTCGTCTTCCTTGTCTTGTCCCTTGCTTTTTTTCTCCTGTCTTTGCTGAAGGCTGGTTTAATATCTCCTGTCTTTTTTGTCTCACCCCCCCCCGTCATCCGCCATGCCCCCTTTCAGGTTTGTAGAAGTCGGGTAGTTTCGTAACTCCTGTCTTTTCTGTTCCTTCCTCTCTTTCCAGTGTCTTTGTATTCCATATTTACCTGTCTCTGCCTCTCCTCTTTCTACTACCTTTGTAGAAAAGTGATTGAGTGGTATATCCTGTCTGTCGCTTCCTCTCCTCTTTCCACAATGTTTATAGACAACTGATTGTTCTGGATCTCGTGTCTTTTTGTCTCTTCCTCTCCTTATTTCACAATGTATGGTTGATTTGTAACTCCTGTCTTTCTGTCTTTTACTCTCCCTTCTCCACTATCTTTGCAGAAGAATGACTGTTTTGCATAATTCTTTTTTGTGTGTGTTTTGTATCTCTTTTTTTTCTCTTCTCTTTCCATTTGTAAAAGACTGGTTATGTAGTATCTTCTGTCTTTCTGCCTTTTCCTCTCTTCTTTTCATTATCTCTACAGAGGCCTTATTTATATCTTTTGCCTTCTTGCCTGCCTTTTCCTTCTGTGTTACAGCTCTCGATGATCTGTGCAGAGGACTGGTTGCTTTGTATCTTTTGCCTTTGTGTGTGTTTTGCCTTCCATTCCCATATCTGTGCAGAAGGTTTTTTTTCTGCTTCATCCTCCCTTCTACTGTCTTTGAGAAGGCTCTTTAATTAAACATCATGCCTTTCTGTGTGCCTGTCTTTCCTGTTTCCTGTCTTTCTTCCTTCTTCTTTGTATGCAGGCTAATACTCCTGTGGACACTGCCTATATGGACAGGCAAGTATTAATCCCATCTATCCAACAAAGGGAGTGGAGTTTTGTGTGTATGACCGTTTTTTTTAATCCCGCCATTAAGGCAGCCATACTCCATCTACAGGGAAGGTGCATGCAACGTGTGTCATCCATACCACGGCCAAAGTGGCCTTCTCTTATGAAAGTTGGTTATGGGATTTTATGTGTGTGCAAGATGTTATGCGTGCGTTCACACACGGAACCCTGGTTTATAGTCACATTCGAAGGACTGTATGGGAAATGGAGTCAGAACTAATGTAACTCCGAGCGCGAAAAATCCCTCTGTACCGAAACGACCTGCAGAGATTCGAACCCGCAATCCTTGGATTACGAGTCTGGCGCTCTACCATCTGAGCTATTCCAGCCCAATGTCTTTCTTCCAATTTCCAGCAGGCTGGTTGTTTTCTATCACCAGTCTTACTGCTTATCTCTCTTTCTTTCATCTTTTCCTCTTCTCGCACTGCCTTCACAGAAGGCTGGTCTCATACCCTTCTTTATGTCTGCCATTTCTTCTTCATCGTCTTTCCACCATCGCAAAAGTTGTTGTTGTTTTTTTTCTTGTCTTTCTGCTTGTCTCTTCTTGTTCGCATCCTTCCACTACCTTTGCTGACTTGCGGAAGTCCCATCTTGCTGTCTGTCTCTCGTCTCTCCTGTGTTTGCCTTGTTTTCTATTGTCATTCGACAAGGCAGTGTGATTTATATTTAGTCTTTCTCTGCATCTTCTACCCAACTTTTCACTGTCTTTTCGTCGTATTTTCTGGTTAGCTGGTTGTTTTATATCTTCAGTATTCGTATCTTTCTTTCCGTATTTTCTGCTCTTTTTGTAGTTAGTTTTTCAATTTGATAATTTTTAGGTTTGTGTGTGTGTGTGTATTTCTGCTGTTTTCATTTATACATATATGATCACTTTTATGGCATTTCCAAGGAGTTGGGATTTTTTGGTCCTTTCTTTTGCATGCATTCATGTAGATGATGGATTTCTTTTTGTGGCAATCTTTTTTTTAGTTTTGCCTTAAATTTTGAGAAGCTAAGCCTTTTCAAAATAAAGAATAATAATGGGGTAATCTGTGTTATCTGTTTGTCTCTGTAATCCAGTGATTGCAGCTGTAAATGGTTGCTTTGTGCTCTGCTTTTATGCATATAGCGAGATGGAAAGCTCCGGAGGTGTCAGGTTTGGGGGTAATTAGATAAAACACAAAAAAGCCAGCGTTCTAATCTTTTTTTTTTTTTCTAATTTCATTGGTGTTTTTTTTTTTTTTCTGGTGTATTCCATAGGTGCCCAAATATGGCTGTGAGAAATGCTGAGGATGATGATGACGAGGATGAAGATAAAGCAGATCAGGTGGGCACAGGACAGTCAATGATTTTTTTAACAAATGTTCAGGTTACTAAATTTGGACAGTAGGTGTACATCTGCCAGGTGGGACTGGTGGCGGTGTGATATGTAGTGCATAGATAACAGTATGAGAAGATCGAAGGATATGGCTGTAAAATGCAGGCATGAAAGTCTACCATTTTTTACAGTATTGTATCCATTTTTTTTTTTCTTCTTTTTTTTTTTTTCAACTGTGCCGTGAAAAACGGGTGAATGCAGAGTGGTTCTTATTATTACCATGTAAAGTATCATGGCAGTTAAAATGATCCGAACTTGATTCTGACATGAGAGTCTATCCCTCCACCGCTTCCACTGCCCTCACCTCCATCTCCTCTCGCACACTCTCTCTCTCTCTCTCTCTCTCTCTCTCTCATGAGTGCAAGCATGCTTGGACACACACACACACACACACACACTATGCAGTTATGCATGCATGGGAGTGTTAGTGTAGGTTTCGATTCCTACCTAATCAAAGGTGGATGTGCTGGTCACTGTAAGTTTCCCATGCCGTCCCTCCCCTCAACATGGGCTGGGTTTCCTGTTGACCTGACAGCACGTTTAGCGACTGACCCTGTTCAGGAGCAGCTGGTCACCCAATGGATGTATTCATGCGCTGCCGAAGTTGTCGGGCCCTAGGCCCCGTGTCAGCTCCACGAGAACCCTCGCTCTTGGTCCCTGACAGTAGCAACAAAAAACTCTCCGTTTTTTTTTTTTTATCCTCCTCTTAGTGCATTTATGCCTAATACAGAGAAAACAGGGGCACTTTGATGTGGAACGATGATATTATATCGTTTGGGTTGTTGATGGCTCTGTTGTGGGTTTTGTTTTGGAACTGTGTGTGTGGCAATGCTGGAATGTGGCCAGTAGCAGAGTTTGCAAAATGTGGGTGGAATGAATTGATGTGTGCAAGTTTTTAGCTACTTGAATCGTCACATTTTGTTCGACTTGCCATTTTCTTGACCTTTTGTTTATGTTTACTTCCACTTTTAGTCCTTTTTTTTTTTTTTTTTAATATTGTTGTTGAACCTGAATACTCGTATTAGTTCATTTACATTGAAAAGAAAGCAAGTTTGATAAGTGTAGGTCAGAGCAAATTTTGTCACTGGTCTGACCCTATTTCAAACAGTTGGAGTCGACAAATACTGGACGAAAACACCATGAGGCTGGACGTAATGCCAAGACTAAGGCCACTTGGGTTGGCTCCCCTGTCACTGAGACGGCAAGGAGAACATTTTATCCGTCCATCAATCAACGACCATTTGGTGAGTCATTTCTTTTCATCATATTTTCTTCCTCCTTTCTTTTTTTACTTTTTATCTGTAAGAAACATCTTTTTAGAGGTAGGTAAAAACATTCCAGGACCTGGAAGCAGACATGAACATAGGGATGACTTGGAGCCAACTGGAAAAAAGAGCCCAGGACAGAGATGCCTGGAGGTCCTTGGTTGGCGGCCTGTACCCCAGGAGGGGTAAAAGGCGATGATGATGATGATGATGATGAAAAACATTCCATCTTGCATTCATCTTTTTTTTTTCCCCGCCTTCTTCCGAGTCTTGTGTTTGATATCATGAGATAGCATGTTGAACTTTAGCCAGGTAAGACCAGTTTGCGCATGCCCTTATGCTGAATTTTAATGGCATATGCAGGTATGCTCCAAGACTGTTTTTTTTTGTATATAGTTTTCTGCATGTTGCTGTTTTCTGTTTCATCATACTTGCCCGTCCAAATGTTCTAGTCCTGCACAGCATGAATGAAAACCTTTACAAGGGAGGTAAGCAGTTTTCTTCCAGTAAATACTGCTATAGAAGTTGCCCATGAAAGAATGGCCATTTTTGTGTGAGAGAATAAATTGGTTCCCTTTTCGTTGAACTTTGGTTGTCTGCCTCTTCAGGGCCCTCCCCCTCCTCCCCCACCCCTCCCTTTTTTGGTGTGGCAACTGACGATCCTGTCAGACGATCATTTAAACTGTCATTTCATTCTTTAAGTCCAGTCTTCCTCCTCCTCACTGTCACAGGGCTGAATTTCATGGAGAATGTCTTCGAATCTATAAGATAATTATTCGTCTTCTACCCTCTTTAGCTATTTTGATAATGAATTTCTTTTCAAAAGGAAGTGAGTGCTTTTCATTGAATATCTCCATTTTTTTTTTTACTCTAGTTAATGTGGCATCTTTTTTTTTTTTATTTTTTTTTGAACATTCATTTTAGGTATTTATTTCTAATTCTGAATAGAGTTTTAGGTGAACCAAAATATTGCATTCCTGATGGATGTTGTTGTTTCAAGAGTGTGTGTGTGTGTTTTTTTTTCCCTATGTAGTAGTTTTACGTATCCAAGAAGAGCCTAGCAGCGTTCCATGCTTCTCTTTGATGTGTCGATGTTGTTGGAAATGCTTGCTGCCTCAAATGCTCAAGTTAAGCTTTCGTTCTGTTATAGTTCATCTTTTTTTTCGGACTACAAGATTTGGTGGTTCTTTTCCTTAGAAAAGATGAGCATTTGCACGTACAACAAGGTAACTGTTTTTACAGGGTGCAGTGTGCTTCTTTCTCACGCAAATCAAGACAAGAGCGTTGTTGACAACCTTATTCCATATTCATGATTTGCACTGGGAGCCATTGTTGCACACCTCATTACAAAAATCGTGAAAAATGTGCTGTTTTCGGTGAATTAGAATATAAAGTGAAATGTGTCTTAGATAGACACTGAAAATTCCTGAAGAAACTTGCACTAGGAAAGTGAAGAAAAAGCGTGGAATTTGAGTTGTTCATATCAGTATGAACCCTTATTTACAAATATAGCAATGAATGGCAGATGTGACGGACCAGGCTGTGGTAACGATGAGTGCACAAATAAGCATGCTGTTTATTGGACTGATTATAAATGACGGTTTTCAGATGGTAGTCATGACGATATATGCATAGACTACACAATTTGTTATGTACTTCGTTGAGTTTGTGTGCTTTTCTACCTGTAGAATTCAACACGTCTGTTATTTATAATGGTGGTGGTTTTCTGATCACGATATTGCAGATCACCAGCGGCGACTGTGTTTCCATTTGGCCCAATGACCAGTCTTCTCCGATCTACATCGCCCGGGTGCAGTACATGTTTGAAGACAGCCACAAAGAGAAGAAGCTGCATGTCCACTGGTTCCTGTGAGTGTCTCTACAGTTTCGCTCTGTTGTCTGTCACTGTCCGCATTCTGCACCTGCATGTGAACCACTGCAATAGTTGTGCGTGTTTGTGTGTGCACATCTGCCAACCCTTCCCTTTTGGAGGAATTTTTTCCCACTTTGATGCTGCTGTCCTGATTACCTGAACGTGAGTCTCCTTTGGGGGTTACTTGACAAGTGTGATATTCACTCTTTACTATCGGCATCATTACGCATTGTTGACATAAAACAGCCAGTCATAAACTTATGCTTGCTTCGATGTCAGTCACTATGATGTTGATGTGGAGAAGAAAAACGAGGCTGGAAAGACAAGGGGAGGGGAAGGAAAAGAAGAGGTGGGTGGGGGAGATTGAACAGAAGTTCTGAAGTGAGTACGTGGAGAAGTACTCTTGTGTTTTTTGAGACAGTCTAAGTGGAGATAACTATTTTTAGCATCTGATGGATTACATAACACCACAGGAGTGCTGTTAATCAATGATTCTTTTGTCTGTCTCTGTCTTTCTCTCTATGTCTTACAGCTACGTCTTTCATTTCTTCACCAGATACATTACGTTAATGGTCCGCATTGGGATAGTGGATATGTATAAAATAATTACAGTTAAGCTGCAGAACATGCAAGAAGTCGGGGAACAGCCTGTCATAATTAATTTTAGTCAAATTCTAGTACAACACACATCCTTGTATGGGTGATACAGGCAAAAAGTGCGTATTGAGGCAAATGCACATTGATGGAGGTATATGAAATTTTGGAGTGCCACCCTATGTGTACCCCTTTCAGATGTTAGAAACATTCCTCACTCTTATCTGTGATTGCCAGAGCTTGTTGCGTGTGAGAAGCAGCAGCAGGTGCATGTGTATTTTCTAGATTTTTTTTTTTTCCAGATTAGTAGAATGTATTTTTATATATAAAGTTTACTTGGCATGTGTGTAAAGATGATAGCACTGATCCTCTGTGTGTGTGTGTGTGTGCGTGCGTGTGACCAGCCGTGGAAGTGAGACTGTTCTGGGAGAAACTTCAGACCCCTTGGAAGTGTTTATGACAGACGAATGCGACGACACCACTGCAGAGAGCATCATTGCCAAGTCAAGGTATTGATGCACAAATTCCTCTATGGAAATTGCATGGGGTGGTTTGATTGTGAGGAATGAGAGGATTTGTCACAAACGATAAGTATAAAACGAAAAGGGGGGGGGACTGTTCAGTCTTGAGTAAAGTGTTACTTAGTAGGGCATAGGACGATGAAATTTAGTGAATAAAAGAAAAAAAAAAAAGAAAGAAAGAAAAATGCCAAGTGTAATACACAGTGTCAGATGTTCAATATTGAGAAGAGTGTAAAATACTGTACATTCTTCGTTGTCAGATGTGTAACTTTGTAAATGCTACACAGTCAGGTGTGTGATGATGTGTATACTGCGCACTGTTGGTTGGGCAATGCTGTATATTGATATGCTACAAACATACTGCACGCGTTCAGGTGCTGCACAAGGCACCAGCTGCAGACTGGCAAACACTTGGAGGGGCGGCCGACCCTGATGCAGACAGGGTCATCACCGAGGACGACGGAGCAACCTTCTTCTACCAGAAATGGTCAGTAAACAGTCCTCTGTTGGTTCGTAATTACATGTGTATGGATGATTCATCACACAGTGTACATTCAGGTGTGTACAAGCTTGTACACTAGCACACATGCAAGCACATATATGGACACATACAACATGGATTGATGCGTGCACACATCCAAGCACAGATTCACAGGCCATTTGACTGACGTGTTCATATAGCAAGATAGTGAATATTTTCAACACAGCACACGTCTGCAAGGTGTATGGTTTTCCAGTAACTGCCAGTTTCTATGTTGAAGATTAGTCTTGTCTGGGGCTTTCCCCTTACCCCGTCCTATTTTTGTTTTTTCTCTTTGTGGTGTGGTGAAGGCTTGCCTGTAAGATTGACACTTAGGTATAAGTATACTAAGGTAGATGTTGCAGTACCTGCCAACATATACTGACATTTGTTGCATGGAGATTGTGTTCAGCTCTGTGTGGGTATAGATCAGAGTTTCATTCCATTTTTTATCTACTTCCGCCTACGGAAGATGCCGAAGTTCGTGTACTGTACGTCATTCTTCTTCGGCCTGTCACCAAGCAAGATAAGTCTTGTGCTCTGTCTCGCCTATACTTTGCCTTTGTGTAAGATTGCTGTGTTCGCATTCTGAACTCATTTATTTGTGGCTTGTGCTTATCCCTCAGAGTATCTTGACGTGTGAGGTTATCGCTGGCTAGCTAGCATTCTAACCTTATTTTCGGAATTTTCTCGCGATTGTGTGCTCCCGTTCTGCTTGCTTTCCGCGTCCCCGGTTCAGCTTGATTGGCATTTTCCATCGCCGCGTTCATCGCTGGTTCGGTGCCTCTCTTTATCCATCGGCCTCCCTTTTCAATCGCCTTCGGCCCAGTCGCCACTAAATTCCGTTTTCTCCCTCGCCGTCATTTATTCCACAACCTCCTGTGCGACGATCGTGAGCCAGTCTCGTCGCCATCTTCCTGTCTCGTCGCCATTTTGTTTTTGCGCCGGTCTCCCCCTCTTCACCAACTTATACCCCAGTATTTTACAGGGGGTTGTTTTCGTCCACAATTTAATTCCTTGCCCCCTTCCCTCATTTGCCAGAAATTCTCGCTCGCCTTCGTGTCCTCAACGATCGCGATCGACCGTTGTCCTGGTATTTACACGTGGCGTTACTCAGCACTTTTGCGCCACGCCACGGTCTTCTTCTCACGCGCAGTTTCGCCTTTTCTGCTGCGCTTTGTGTCCCTGTACGGACTTGTTTTCCTTATTTTCCATTGTGTACGTTGTTCATTTTTATTTTGTGTGCGCACGGTCGATCGATTGCCCTAGTTATTCCCCTCGATCGACCGTCGTGACTTTCTCGCTTACGATCGTGTGCTCCCGGTTTCGCTCGGCGCCATCGCCCAATATGGGTGAGGACTCGGCTGGGTCGAGCAACAACTCTGACGTGCAGGGTTCGCGCTCTTTCCCGGAGGACCCACGAGTTTGGTTCCAACCCCGAGCGAACCGTTCTCTCTCCTTGGGAGAACGGACGGCCGCGGTAGTTGGAGATGACCCTCCCGCGGAGGGGACGCGGGAATCTCCCTCCTCTACCCTACCCGACCGACGGACGCACGACCGTTGCGTTCGAAAGCTAGAAGGCAACCGGCGGCTATTGCTAAGTGCCTTTCATTCGACATGCCCAGGAAATCTAAGGGCAAGGCCCCACTTAAGGGACCCCCCCTAGCCAAAACTTCCCAGCGGGAGTCCGCTTCGCCCCCAGCCACCCTGCCTTCTAGCTTTCCTGCGCTTACACACTCATCACCTTACTATGCCGAGTCACGCGACCCCCGGCCCCCGGGGACCCTTGCCGGGCCGCGGACAGGCACGGGTGACGGCCTTGGGCTGGAACCCCCACCCGTCACTCGCATGTACGAGACAGGCGGGTCCACTTCTTCCCCCCATCTGGACTCGCCGTCTCACGACGCTCTCCCCCTCCGTGCACAGGTGCAGCCAACACCCCTGCACGAGGAGCGTCCCCTTAGCTCCGGATGCAGTGTTATGGCCACGTCTTGGCACGACCATGCACATGTCCATAACTCTGGGCGTATGGGAACACCGAGTGCATCCACCGGTTGTGATCATACACAAGACGGCCGACCAACCCCGCTCGCCCGTCGCAGGTTCCCCTAGGGGTTCAGGACGTTGGGGGCCCGACCTACTCGCCCCCCACTTGGGCAACGTCCTCGGTCCCGTTCCTCCGGGGGGAGGATCTACCAGCGGGACCACGGGTAACCTGCCCCATTCCTCTGGGGCCCGGCATGCTCCCGGGGGGGGGACCACATACTACGGTCGATTATTATTCCCCCCCTGCTGCCCCAGGTTACCCCGGTCCCCAGCGAGTCCCTGCACAGTACTCTGGGCCGCCACAGCCCGCTTATCTCCCCGGGGACCAGTGGCTCTATGCCCCCGAGAGGACCAGTGGCTTAATATACCCACACCCCACCTGAACAACTATTTGGTCGATTGTGGCACCCAACCTCACAGACTTGGGTCGACCTGGGTCTCCCACCTCGGGCGCTGTCCGATCGGCAGTCCGGGCTCTCCCACCCTAGCCCGTCTGCCGAGTATAGAGCCACGAGGGTCCCGCCCTCCCCTCCCCCCACCACCACCCTACCAGGGCGGGACCCTCGCGCACACCGCGCACTTGCCTCCTGAGGAAGACCTCCCTTCCCAGGAATTAGACTCCCCACAGCCTGAGGAGGACTACGATGAGGACCTCTTCTCATCACTTTATGAATCAACACCATTGAACGGTTTCGACCGGACTTGGTGTCGAGGGACGCCCCTCCCTCTGCCGATATCTTGGCCTTTCCTGAGATCGTTGGGCCGCCCCCAGCCCAACACTCAAGACTCAGGATTGTAGCTCCTCAGTCCCTCACTTCACTGTGGGAGAGTCCGGCGAAACGCGCCAGGGGTGCAGACGCCGTCCCCACGCCCGGTCAAGACCTTCCCCCGGCACCCAATGCGGCCCCTTTCGGCGCCCTACTTGGGACCCGCAGGAAGCACCCTGTTACCTCCCTCTTTGCTGACAATCCGGCCACCAGGGAGTGGGCCATCTCCCAATCGGATTGTCGCCTGATACCCAACCGGCCCCCCCTACTTCGGCCACTGTCTCCTCTTTAAGGCGTTAAAGGACTGGGACCGAGTAGCCCGGATGGGCATCTTACACACCACTGCAGGGCATGCCTACCTTAGCATGCTCTTGCAGAGGGCGGAGGTACTCTGGCCTGGGGATGACGGCGCCGTCCCAGGGCCTTCGGATACAAACTCCGAACCCCACCAGGACGAACTTCGCTTGTTCAGCGATCCCTTCATGCGACACCTAGTCAACAGGATATCGCATCACTTGTCGGCTGCGGCGGACAGCGCAGCAACGACCCATTTTAATTGTCTGCTTGTGGCTAGAGACGCGGTGCTTGCACGCTCCTCGCTCTCCCCGGCACTCAGGGCATCCCTACGATGTGTCCCGGGCCAGGATCACTCGCTCTTTGGCGAGTACTCCACCTCGGCTATGTCTCTCTCTCTCTCGAGGAACGCAAGCAGGCGGCGTCCTTTGCCCCCTGGCCTCAGCCACGCCCTTCCAGACCCCCCTTTCGGTCTTACCCCAGGGCCAACAGGCCCACTCCGTACCCCCGTCAAGCCGCATTTCACACCGCCGGGCCGGCCAAGCGCCCACTTAACTCGCAGAGGCCTAAACCAAAACCTCGCCAGAATTTTCGGTTCGGCCAGCAAGCACGGCCCCGCAGGTGACTGGAGGACACTCCCGTAGGGGGCATGGAACTGGCACAACCTGCCCAGCAAGACACACGGCCCCCACTGTACCCCTCCCCCCCCGGACCCATCGGCTCCCCTGGCGGGCAACCTCTCCGGCATGCCCGCCAGTGGCGACGTATGGGCCTCAGCCCCTGGGTAGTGTCGGTGCTTCAGGATGGGTTTCGCCTACCCTGGGCGCACGGTCGCCCTCCCCTCATGCGTTTTCCTCCTCCGTCCCCCAGCGACCCCCCACCTGCCCAGGCGGAGGCCCTCCGCCTGGAAGTCCTCGAACTCCTACAGAAGGGGGCCATCGCAGAAGTTTTCCAGCCCAACCCCGGGTTTTTACTCCCACCTGTTCGTGATCCCCAAACCTTCGGGGGGATGGAGGCCCATCCTCGACCTTTCTCCCCTCAACAAGTTCCTAAGACATACCAAGTTCAAGATGGACACACCCTTCCAGATCAGAGACTCCATTCACCATTTAGATTGGGCGACCTCCATAGATCTGAAAGATGCGTATTTCCAAATCCTTATCCACCCGGCGCACAGACGTTTACCTCCGGTTCGTCTGGCAAGCTCGGGTGTTCCAGTTCAAAGCTCTCCCCTTTGGCCTCTCCCTGGCACCCTTCCTCTTCACGAAGGTTGTCAAGGAGATGGCCGCCCTGGCCAGGCAGGAGGACATTCGCCTCCTGGTTTACCTCGACGACTGGCTTGTCCTAGCCTCCTCCCAGTCTCAGTGCCAGGCCCACACCACCCGCCTCCTCAGCCTTTGTTCCACCTTGGGGTTTGTAATCAACCCCCTCAAGTGCGAACTTATTCCCAGTCAGAGGTTCTCTTTCCTGGGCATGAGTTTCGACACGATTACCATGAAGGTCGCCCCGACCCCGGAGAGGTCCGCTCGGATTGTGGACCTCATCGTGCGCCTCCGAGAAGCCTCGCACACCTCGGCCAGAACTCTGTCCTCCCTCTTAGGGATGATGGAGTCCTTTCTGCCCTCATTCCGCTGGGTCGGGTCCCCAAACGCCAGCTGCAGAGGGAGTTCCGTCGTCGTTGGTCCCAGACCTCGGACCGCTGGGACCTGACCATTCCCCTCGGCCCCTGGTTCTCGGTGCCACGGAGGAATGGCTCAATCCGTCCACCCTGATCACCGGCGTTCCGATCTCTCTCTCCCAACTCAGTCCCTCGAGCTATACACGGACGCCTCCAACTCGGGCTGGGGGGCCCACTTGGGGGACAGTCATGCCTCGGGGATGTGGGACACACAGATGGCTCGCCTCCACATCAACATATTAGAGTTGGAAGCGGTCAGACTGGCCCTCCTCCACTTTCAGCATCTAATCTCGCACCGACTGGTTCTCCTCCTCACGGACAACACGTCGGTAGCCCATTACGTCACAAAGGGGGGGGGGGGGCTCACTCCATCGGCCTCTCCCTCAGGACAGAGGCCCTCCTTCGCTGGTGCCACGCACGGGGGAACCACCCTCCGTGCGAGACACATAGCGGGGACACGGAACATCCTGGCAGACACTCTCAGCCGGTCAGGGACCCTTCTGCACACAGAGTGGACCCTGAACAAGCTGACACTAACCACTGTCTGGGATCACTGGTTCAAGCCCATGGTCGACCCTTTTGCGACACGGTTCAACCATCGACTCCCCATGTATGTCTCTCTCCAGTCCCGGACCCCCGAGCGTACGCGGTCGATGCTCTCTCCCTCCCCTGGACGGGACTTGTCGCCTACGCCTTTCCCCCTTCCCCATACTTCACAAAGTGATCAGGAAGGCCAGGCTGGAGAGACCCAAACTCATCCTCATAACCCCATGGTGTGCCCGACTCAGTCGTGGTTCCCGGACCTCAGGTCCCTAACTCACGTTCCCCCTCTCTCCAGCTAGCCCCTCGGTGGGACTTGCTCAGACAACCTCGCTGGGCCTCCCTCACTCCAATCCCCTGATGCTTCGCCCTACACGCTTGGCTTCTATGCCAGCCAAATTGCGACCACCGGTCCCCGCCGACCCGACAGACCCCGGTCTGTCCTAGAGACCCTGACAGAAGCGGGAGCATCGCAGGGACTACGAGACTTGGCCTCGGCCTCTCGTAGGGCTAGCACAGAGTCCCTCTATAATTACAGATGGGAGAGATGGGTCACGTGGTGCACGGCTAACTCGGTCCCCTACCTACACCCCTCCAACATCCAGCTAGGCAATTTCCTATCCCACCCTTTCGTCCTCCTTAAAACTCTCGGCTAGCTCCATTCGGGGCTACCGATCGGCCGTATGCACCACCATCCGACAGCTCGGCGGCCCATCTTTCGACAATGACTTTCTACTCAGAGAACTATCACGGGGGGTTGCCCTACGGGAAGCTCATCCCCTAGGCGCGCCCCCTTGTGGGACCTCTTTCTGGTTGGGGCGCCCTCAGAAAACCCCCTTTCGAGCCCCTCCGCTCCATTCCCTTTGACCTCCTCTCCTTCAAGACCACCTTCCTTCTCTCCCTGGCCTCAGCCAGAAGGCGAAGTGAGATTCATGCCCTCAGCGGGGGACCCTCGGGACATCGCCTTTCACAGAGACGGCTCGGTCTCACTTAAGTTCCTACCTGAGTTCCTAGCGAAGAACCAGGAACCGGGCACAGCCTCTCCTTCCCCTCCTGATCCGCTCTCTAGCGGATATCTTAGGCAACGAGCGGGGTGGGGACATGGACCTGTGCCCCTCTAGGTGCCTCAGATACTACTGGGAGCGTTCCCGCCCCAGGCGTTCCTCGCAGCGACGCCTTCTTATCTCCATCAACCCCAACAACAAGAAGGACATATCGGCGGGCACTATCTCTAGGTGGCTATCCAATACTATCAGATCTGCCTATGCCCAGGCGTACAAAGACCTCCCAGCCCTGTCCCCCCGAGCCCATGAGGTCAGAGCGCTGGCCACGTCCTCAGCGTTCCAGCACTCTGTCCCCGTGCGCCATCTCCTGGAGGCAGCCTACTGGCGTTCGGAGAACCCTTTCATAAACTTTTATTTAAGGGACATCCGCATGACCAGGGCTGATGGTTCTAAAGGGATTTCATTTGTGGCGGCCAATGCAGCCCATCGGTCTACCCCAGGAACCATTAGGGCGCTCGGCCCTCCTCCTATTACTTTAAATTCTGCTATGGTCTGACATGGTATAGTATACGACGCCAAATGGGGAGTTTGTGTTATACTCCCTGTTTGGCTAAGTATATACTTACCATGTCAGACTCTAATGCCCGCCCTACCTTCCCCTCTAGCGCCAAAGTTCCCCCTGGGGGGTTTGCCTTGCGCGCAGGCCTCATTGAATGACGTACAGTACACGAACTTCGGCATCTTCCGTAGGCGGAAGTAGGGTGGGCGTCACGTCACGTGACTATCTTATTACTGCATTGGCCACAAAACTTCGGCCTGACAGAGCTGACTGACAGCGTATTTTCGTAAGAACAACGTAACCAGTTTTTATTGAATTCTGGTGGAAAGATGGAAGATGGTCCTAGGATGAGCCCATTGAATGATCATGTGGATCCAGATGAAAAAAAAAAAGATTGAGAATTGCTGTGAGCTTTGACTTTGGAGGTCTGTGCTCTTGCTGTTCTGGAATGTTCTGAGATGTGATTTTCTCACAGTTGCTTGTTGGGAGCCAGTACATTTGACCCAAAACCATGACATTCTGTGGTGTCCCAGTGTATGTGTCATGATATGCATGAATTATACGAGAATGTAGCACCCACAATTATCGTTGAAGGTGTCTTTGCTACATTTCACTCTGTACATGGTAAAGTGATCTGAGGCTGTTTCTTGCCTCTCTGTTTCCCTTCAGTCCTTCCTCACACCCTACTGTGCGGTATATTCATATGGCACTCGTGCACAAACGCACACAGGCACATTACATGCATACTCTCACCTGCCATACTCCACATTCTTCCTCACCCTGCTTCACCTCACTGAGGGCATACTGCATCCTCACCCGTCCCCCCCCCCCCCCCCCCCCCCCCCCCCCCCCTCCACTGTACTACCCATACTCCAACTTGTCAACCATCACTGCCCAGGCACACTTACACACAGAATTTGGCGTGACTGCTCTGTTAATGGTTGGACCGTACACTTGGTGGTTTCAGGTATGACGCGGATTGCGCTCGCTTCGAAGACCCCCCCCACACGGTTGATGACTCCATGGTGACGACAATGGGCCCCAGGTTCTGTCTCAGCTGTCATCGCCTTGATGAGCAGCGAAAGGTGTGTGGGGTGTCTGTGTATGCAGGGGTGCGAGTGCATGCTTATGTCTCTGTGTGTAGTTTGATATGTTTGCGCTGAATTTGCTGCCACAAAGGTTGATCGGGCATGTCAGTTGTCCTCTTAATCAGCTTTTTTTTTCTGTTTTGTTTGTTTTTTCCATCTGCTTTTGAAAGCTATGGTCCACACCCTGATGTTGTTTCCATCAATAAGTAAAATCTGAATGAAAATGTGTTGAAAAATGAGTTTATGAAGATTTCACAACAGTTTGGTGTTTTGCATAACAATTGTATATTAATAACAGTTTGTGTGTGTTTCCCCAACAATTGTATACAGATAACAGTTTTGTTTTCCCCAACAATTGTATATCGACAGTAGTTTGTTTTCCCAACAGTTGAATATTGACAACAGTTTGTAGTTACTCCAACAATTGTATATTGATACAGATTGTTGTTTCCCCAACAATTGTAAATTGATAACAGTTTTTGTTTTTCCCTAACAATTGTATATTGATAACAGTTTGGTGTTTTCCTAACATTGTATATTAACCCTCACGGTGCTCTGTATAATAATTTATGCTTTAAAGAAATGTAGTTAAAATCTAGGACGGGAAACTCGTCACACACCACACTTGAGAATTTGGCTTCTGCATACATATTATTTGCACTAGATATGCAAACCTATGCATTTTTAGAAACCAGAGATGTTGTAGAATCTACTGAAATAACTGAAAATACTGTAGGTTGTACCTACTTGGAGACTGACCTCAAAATATAAGCAGGCAAAATTTCTGAAAAAGTTATTTGAAAAGTAAGTCAAATGTTAGGAGAGACACAGTTTTTCTTCTGTACTACCTAAACACTTCAGATTTGAGATAAAATGAAGAGAAATATGTGCTGGAAAACATGGGAAAGATGATAATTCTCTTGACTTGAGCTATGTATAATGAATTGTGCCTCAAATGATGTACCTATAATTCAGCATCCGGACAATCGAATTTCACAATATAAGGAAATGGGTTTTGTGCAGGCTTGTCTTGAAGCTAGATAGGTAAAAACTATATGTTTTTGTAAACTAGAGATAATGAGGAATCTGAAAAAAATTAATTACAAGACAGTACCCTGATGGCAGCTGAAGATATTCTTCACAGTGTAATCCAGAACATTGATGAAAAGGTAATCCAAAACGTCAGCCACATTGTTTGAAACACCACAGTTTTCCTGCTTGAATGTCAAAACACTTGAAACTTAGGAAAAAAAACAAGAAGAATATGTCCTTGGAAGACACAGAAACAAATTTAGGGCCTTGGTCTTCCATGGAAGGCTGAAAAGCACTTGGAGCAGAGTCCCACGTCACATCCAGAACATTCCCAGCCAGAGCGCACATGAGTAGGATGGCCAGCAGCAGTACAGTTCCTCTTTCTTCAACTCCTTCACTCTCAGCATCTCTCTCCTCTGCAGTAGTGCTTCCAGATTCTGGATCACACAAGAAAACATATATCCTAAGTCTTCTGTTCATTTCATTGTTTCATAATGGTGCAAGAGATGTTACAGAGACAGGGTTCGCACAGGGCCCTAAAAGGCCCTAACCTTTTTAGGCAAAAAATAGGGGCCCCTAAAAGGCCTTAAAAATCAGAATGAAGAGGCTGGAGGCCCTAAAAGGCCCTAAAACCAGAACAGCCTTAAAAAAAAATCTTTAAAAAAAAAAACAACTTGTGAAACAACAACAAAAAAATCAAAGAATGACCAGAAAAGAAAACAAAAAACCGATTTTCATAATAGGTAAATGCCGAATCAGTACCGATCGATCATGGGTGTAAAGTCGTTCAAGGGAAGTAACTCCACGACAAAGTAAGTTAGTAACTGTGCTGTCCGCCATCTTGGACTTCCCATGTGTTGAACGAAGCAAGACCACGGTTCGATTTTCAATGAAATTTGGCATTTCATTGAGAGTTTCTTTATAAAAAATTCGTCAGTTTCACTCAGAGACATGAGGAAGTGCTTATTCCAAGATCTGTGGCTTGATAAATCTGAATATAAACTCTGGCTTCGCCGATATAACTTGGACAAATATCGGTTCTATCGTAGTTTTTGTAAGAACGGGTTTCAGCTTGGGAAAATGGGTGAAAAAGCCCTTCAAACTCACCAAAGAGGGAAGAAACATTCAGACTTGGAGAAGGCGAGTGCTACAGCGGCAGTGTCCTTAAAATTTTTTTTTTTGAAATGATCATGACAGTGGGCAAGCCTCAAGTAGTACTTGTACATCAACAAGTTTTTGCTCTGAAAACCACTTGGTTGCTGGTCCTTCAACGAGTTCTAGTGCTTCTACTGCAACTTCGTTTGGCCCTACTGCCCGTCTAACACCCCCGCTCTTTTCCTTCACCCCCCATCACCAGCATCCTAACACAACTACATGATTACACCTGTCCACCACCTCAAGAGCAACCCACTATATATTGCACAAAATCACACACCCACTCAAACCACATTAACTTGCAGTGCCCCCCCCCCCCCCCCTTTTTTTCCCACCACTGACCACTTCCTTTCCTTTGTCCACATTATGTTCCCCCCCCACCCCACCCCTCTGTGTACAAGTATACTAAGGGGTTTGTGTCTCCCCTCTCCCCTCTACATATAGGTATGCATAGATGTATGTATGTGTTTGTGTTTGTCGGGTGTGTGTGTATATGTGTGTGTTTGTTTGTTTTTTTTTTTAATTTTATTTTTTATACACAGATTCCCATATATGACCACTATCATTATTACCACCCTCATATAAGATGTCCTGTGTATGCCAATTTTTTTTTTTTTTTTTTTTTACATGTATGTGTGTGTGTGGATGTGCTTGTATGTATACATGTACCTGTGTGTGTGTGTGTGTATGTACATTTGTGTGTGTGCATGTATCATGCATGCATGTGTGTGTGAGACAGTGTGATGATTTCATCTATGACAACCATCACCATCAATCAGTCATTGATCCCCCCCCCCCCCCCCCCCCCCCCCCCCCCCCCCCCCCCCCCCCCCCCCCCCCCAAGTAGTTTTTTTTTTTTTGAACTCAACTGGCATTATCATGCCAATGCTATCATCATGCTATTTCACTTATGGCAGTGATCATCATCCTATATTGTTGTTTGTCCCACTTACGACAATGACCAATTACCCATGAATCATCAATTTTATTCCTTTTTTTTTCTCTCCCCCCCCACCCCCAACCGGCATTACTACATCAATGCACCACATTATTTCATTTATGACAATGGTCACCACCCTATAGTACTGCAGATCTCATCTCAGTGATCAACATCCATCAGTCATTGATCATTTCCTTTATTCCTCCACTGGCATTATCGTTTTGCCAATACACTGTCCTACTCCTTTTACAAAAATGACCATCGTCCTATACCACTGTGGATCATACCTACACCTTGACCATGATCATCATCCACCTATCTTTGAAACACCTCCCCCATTCCCCCACCAGCATTTTACACCAATGCCACAACATTATCCCACTTATACAACAATTAGCATCATCCTACAGTACTGTTTATCTCAAATGATACATGTTTATCATCCCCCATCAGTCATCTACCCCTATCCCCCTCCACCCTCTTTCTCAACCTGCAATATTATACTAATGCCACCTTATTATTCCACTTACCACAATGACCATCATCCTACAGTACTATTGATCTCGCCCATGCCAATGAGCATCACCCACAGGTCATTGATATTTTTCCTTTATCCCCCGCAGCTTGCACCATTGCACCATCACCACTACATTTTCTATTTATATAACAATAGTCATCCTATGGTACTACTGATCTAAAATGATTACCATAATTTATCAGTTACTGAACATACTCTCATCTAGTGAACACCTTCATACTGCTGCTATATATATATGGAAATGAAGAAGCTGACCAATTGACAAAGGAAGGAGGACAGCAGCCACAACTGTAAAAGGTAGCCTCCTTGGAATAAACCAAAAAGATTTCTTTGTTTTCATACGGACATGGAATTGACAAGATTCATACCAGAAAGGGATTAGGTGCTTGCTGAATGGAGGTCCGTTTTGGAGAAAATGGCATCTGTGGGAGGCAGTGGTGAGCACTTTTCAGCATTTTCTTGTGCCCTGATGGCCCTATTTTTTTTTTAATTTTAGGCCCTAAAAAAGGCCCTAAAAGGCCCTAAATTTTTTTCTTCAAAGTCTGTATGAACCCTGCAGAGAGCTTGACTCAGCTTCCACTAATTAGTCTGATTTTCAGAAAGAAAAAAAAAAAAATGACCAGCATTACTTATTCATTCTATGAAAAATGTAGTCATGCATAAAATCATAAATAAGAATAAAATCTGAATCACTAGCATATAAGGAGGGGGCAGGCTATAGCTTTCATTGGAGACATGCCCACTCGTGACACGCCCACATTGTTTCCAAACTAAAAAAATAAAGTTACAAATTGTTCTCTTCAAATCACCACTTTTATTGATCTCTAAAGTGCTTTCAGAACACCTACAATCACCCAGAAACAATCTGCTAGTTTTTATCAGGCCAAAGCCTATCACTCCCGTAAGTAACCATGTACCCTGCCCCCCTTCCGTCCCCCCTTCCTTCATGTGGCGGACCAACAAATGTAAAATAACCAATGACTGCACGCAGCATGTGTTCCATCACTCGACAAACAAAATAATCAAAGTTTATCCACTCACCTGCTTTGCTTTCGTTACTACAGCCTTCGGCAACTGATTGTTCACTCGTGCCACTTCCACGCAACTCCTGCTCGACTCGGTCGCTGATTTACTCATTATTTCAGTCAAAACCGATGAAAAACTTAGAGATTACTGACCGACAAGGATTGCCAGTGCACAATGGATACTAGCGAGTCACGTGAACTGATCAACCCAGATGTTTAGCAGTGGTGGTATAACGGTTCTCGTCTGAGTCACGATCGTGGCCCAACGCAGTCGGGCGGTAAAGCCACGATCGTGGCCCACCGCGCAGTCAGCGGGTTAATAACAGTTTGGTGTTTTCCTAACAATTGTATATCAATAACAGTTGGGTGTTTCCCCAACAATTGTATACTGATAACGGTTTGTTTGTGTTTTCCCAACAACTGTCTATTGATAACAGCTTGTTGTTTACCCAACAACATTGTATATTGACAACAATTTTGTTGTTACCCCCAACAGTTGTATATTGACAGCAGTTTGTTGTTACCCCAACAGTTGTATATTGACAGCAGTTTGTTTGTTACCCCAACAGTTGTATATTGACAGCAGTTTGTTGTTTCCCCAACAATTGTATATTGACAGCAGTTTGTTGTTTCCCCAACAATTGTATATTGACAGCAGTTTTGTTGTTTCCCCAACAATTGTATACTGACAACAGTTTTTTGTCGTTTCCCCAACAATTGTATACTGACAACAGTTTGTCGTTTCCCCAACAATTGTATACTGACAACAGTTTGTCGTTTCCCCAACAATTGTATACTGACAACAGTTTGTCGTTTCCCCAACAATTGTATACTGACAACAGTTTGTCGTTTCCCCAACAATTGTATATTGACAAGTTTGTTGTGTTACCTTGTTTCATCACATTAGGTATGCATCTACCCTGCCTGCTTGTGGTCTGTGTGTTGGGGTGGTTTTGGAGGCAGAAAATTTTGTATGGTATCATGAACTACACCTGTACTGTGTCAGACTGCCAGTTTTGAAGGAAAAAAAAGCTAGCTGACTTAGAAACGTTTTAAGACAAGTTACATTAATTAAAAAGAAAAAAAAAAAAAAAGGAAATAATGTTGGAGAAAAAATAGGTATATCATCAATGATTTAGCACGCATTCACAGCTACCTTATCTGGATACTTTTTGCTGGATTTTGCCTTGTGGGTTTTTTTTTTTTTTTTTTAGATTTTGTTTCCCCTGTACACCATCAGGGTTTATTTATTTATTTTTTTTAACTTCATTATTCCCCACACATTTCCACCATCACCATTCAGTGTTAGCAGTCCTGTTTATCTCCCTTGTGGATCCGTTGGAATGAAGCATAGCAACCTTGGGCTCTTACTTTTATTTCTTTGTTGCATCGCTAATACTAAGCAAAGAACGAGTTTCAAAGGGGGAGGGAAAGGGTGGATTCTCTTGACAGGTGAATCACCCGGGATGTTGCCGTTGGCGCCAGTCTTAGGTAATGAGGCATAATGGTCAAAACAGCAGGGCACAAAAGTGATGAAAGATAAAGAAGGCAATAGTGGGGTGGGGGGAGTGCACTTGATTTAAATCAGGATTTGGAATCGCTGTCGGGATCAAACACCAGTGGTTGGCTTGGAATGGAAAGAAAGGGACACTTGAGCATTTATCTAGAACGTGAAGGTGAGATAGAGCAAAAACCCCCAACAGACTGATGGGAGTGTTTTGTTCAACATTTGGCCATGGAGTGGAAGACTGGATGCAGCTGTGGACCAGAAGTGTGTGCGACGGTTTACGACAGTCCTTGGTACCTCTTAGTACAACACCACCTTCAACAATTCATGACCAGACAAGAGTTCGTAAACTGCTCATAGCTTGGAAGACACGTTTTTAAGGGTACTTAGCCCAGCAGGGTGCATGACAAAACATTCCTAATCTTTCTTTAAAAACGAAAGCTACGCATGTATGCATGTGATTTCAGAAAATCGAAACCAGCGTGGGCGAGGAGCTGAACCATGTGAGCAACCCTGCCCAAGGCTGCCAGTACTTTGCTGGCGTGCGTAAAAATGGCCAGCAGTACACAGCATTGGCGACTGCTGCTATGTCCAGCCAGACTCCTTCGGCTTCACTTCACCATCAACCGGAGAAACCTTCTAAGCAGAAGAATGGGAAGGTAAGCGGCTTTTTTTTTTTTTTTTTTTTTTACATCTGTATCCTTTTGTGGAGGGTTGTTTGGAAGTCTGCCTAGGTGCATTTGCATGTGACTGAGCATGAATTCAAGGGAGTTAATGTGGAATCTGCAAGATCACTGCCTGAAGAAAGTGTTACATGGGATACTTTGATGTAGGCATTTAATATCTTGAGGTGCCACTAGCTTTTCAGTTTTTCGGGAAAGACATTTTAGACCAGATGTGCACCATTGCGCTCTCTCTCTCTCTCTCTCTCTCTCTCTCTCTCTCTCTCGCTCGCTCTCTCTCTCCCTCCCTCCCTCCCTCCCTCCCTGTAACCATATCACCATCTCCTCATTTCACCCTCTTTCCCTTCCCTCCCTTGTGTATGAGTGAGTTATCTGTGAATACTCAAATTTAGTGATCTCATCATACACATGCTCAGAATTCCATTCACTCTTTAATTTCCTTACACCGCCCTGCTTGCTCGTCTTCATTTTCATTGACAAAAATCGTTTTTGCATACAGGTAGATGAAGAGGTGTACCCAGAAGCCTACAGGAACAGAGTATGTCAAGGGTTCCAACGAGACCTGTCCGGAGCCTTACCGCATTGCTCGCATTGAGCAGATCTTCTGCAAGAAGTCGTGCAACTCACAACTGGTCAACGTTGCGGAACTGAAGATCAGAGTCAGGAAATTTTACAGGTAAAATCAATAACCTCCGAAATTTGATACGTAACATCAGGAGACTTTTTGGGGAAAAGTCAGTGAATTTTAAAAGTGAAATCTGTGTCAGTTTTTTTGTGTGTGTGTGTGTGTGTGTGGATGAAATCGGTGAGCAGCATAAAGTTACAGCTGGTAAATTTTACAGTGAGGTCTGTGACCAAAGTCAGGAAATTTTACATGTTACAATATTTTGATGATTATAGTTGGAATATATATTTCAGGGATGAAAACTCCTCCGCCGTTTCCGCCGTCTCCGCCGTTATTTTTTTTCGCATCTCCGCCGAAAAAAAAACAAATCCGCCGAAAAAATATTCAAAGAGTGAAACTCTGAAACGATCTCAATTTGTCTGCACAGCGAATTTCTTCTCAGTCGGTAATGTTCTCAAACGGCGTAGTTCTCATTCTGCTCCCTTCCAGTGTCATTTCTCATCATGGCGTCGATTCACAGTGAGAGGTTTGCTGCAGTGAGTGAAAAAAAAAAAAAAAAAAAAAGCATGTGAACCACTAGAAGACCTAGTGGCTGCGGAAGGAGGTGTGTGACCGCAGAGTCGGGATGTAATAAGAAAACATGACAAAGACGGCGAGTTTGAAGCATTTTGTGAACCTTGCCAAAAACGTGTCTACTTTGGTAGTCGTGGCTTTGTGGCAATCAGAGATCACAAGGAGCGACCCAGTCATCAACAGAAAATTACAACATTACAGCATGTTTTCAGATCATTGGGTATGCAACAATCTACGTTTAATTTCCAATGATAGTTTGACTCCTACTCTGATTTTTCTACAAGTTCCATTTCCCATGATGGTTTGATTCAAACTCCGATTTACTTAATAGGAAAAATGAGTACTTTGAAGTCCTTTTTTTACAACAACAACAAAAATGATAAACACTCCAGCTTTCGAGTTTTAGACCCTTCATCAGGAAACAGTAAACACAAGGGGAAAACAGGATAACAAAACAACGGAGGAAAAAAAAAAAATAGAAAAGTTTGAACCCACTTCGACTAGCAGTCTTCAAGGCAAGGGAAAAACGTCAAAGTGATGAAAAGAACATAAAAGAAACAATGACATCAAAACAAATTGATGTCACAACAGTATTGTGTAACACTTTTCCTCTGGTAGCACAGCATAATGCAAACATTTGCTACATGTGTTAGGTCTGTTAGGTTTCTGCTAACAGCCCCCCTATGAAATCCTTTTCCACCAGCCCCCCCCCCCCCCCCCCCCCCCACACACACACACACACACATCCAATATACTTCCCCCTCTCCTCCTCCTCCCCAACACCCACCCACCCCCCCCCCCAACCTCACCCCACACACATACCCCACACACAACCCCCCCCCCCTCCCCTCCTGCTCCCCCCCCCCCCCCCCCCCCCCCCCCCCCCCCCCCACACACACACACACAAAAACAATGCACACACAACACACACACACACACGCGCACACACACACACACTGGTCAAAGGGGGGGGGGGGAATATGATTAGTTGTTGGGGGGGGGGGGGGGGGGGGGGGGGGGGGGGGGTTGTGTGTATGGTACTGTTGTGACATCAATTTTTTGATGTCATTTGTTCTTTTATGTTCTTTTTTGTCTGTGTGTTTACTGTTAAGTGTTTCCCGATGAAGGGTCTTAGACCCGAAAGCTTGAGTGTGTGTGTTTGTGTGTGTGTGTGTGTGTGTGTGTGTGTGTGTTTAAAGGACTTCAAAGTAATCATTTTTCATATTGTGTTTATTGCAGTCCAGCAGTTGTTTTTATACATCTGGTTTACTTAGTTTGATTCCCACTCAGATTTACTTGTCTACAGGCCTTATTCTTTAAGTCCTCAAAGCACTGTTTGTCAAATTTTCTACAGCTACAGTTCTGAGGATTCATCATACTAAATGTTTGCTTTGTGTCTCAATTGACATCTATAGTTTCTTTCCATGTCAGTCTCAGTCTCCATGGCGTTGAAAGTTGTTTTATGGAATGAGTTTGTTTAGAAGCAAGAAAGTGATTTCTAAAGATTTTTATGCCTTATTTAGTACAAAATATGCTTCAGCTTCAGGGGGTAGCGCCCCCTGACCCCCGCCATATTGTTGCCCCTGGACCCCACTGGGGGCCTACGGCAACCCACAGACCCCCCGCCAATCTCCTCTTTTTTTTTAAAAACTGTTTTCATCCTGATATTTGCAGGTGAGTTCAGTTAACTGAAGTCAGTCAGAGAAGTTTTATTTGCAAGATCAATGGAATGGAGATCAGAAGGAAAAAATTTTACAGTGAGGATCAGTGAGTCAGATTTTACAGGTAAAGTTAGCAAGATGAAGGTCAAAGTGAGAAAGTTTACTGGTGAGATTATTGAATGAAAGATCAAAAGTGTAGGAAACTGTACGCTTAAAGATAATGGAACTGAAGGTCAGAGTCTGAACATTTTACAGGTGAAAACGGCGAATGTTTGATTAAATTTAGGAAATGTTATTTAGATTTCTGTGATGTGAAGATCAAGAAAATTTTAGAGATGACATTGTTAACTTAAGAATGAATGAAGAAATTTAACAGTTGAAATTAGTGAAGTCAAGTCACGTAATATTACAGGTGAGATTAATGAATGGAAAATCAAAGTCAGAAAATTTGACAACTTGAAATCTGCGAATTTTAAAATCCAATACAGGAATTCAGTTGAGTTCTGAGTTAGGAAATTGTACTGGTAGGATCTAGACAAAAAATCCAGGCCCCCAGCTCCCCGCCCCCTCCACCCCCCAAAAAAAAGAAGAAGAGAAACCCCACAAACAACAAAAGCAACAAAAATCTTCCTAGTCTAAAAACACTGCGTGTTCAGACAACATGCTGCACCCTTTATGTGTGTATACAAGGAATAAGCATGTAAAGCAGATGGACTCTTACGAAGCATGCTGTTTGTTGTGTGTGATCAGACCTGAGAACACCCACAAGGGCATGTTTCTCGCCTACCATTCTGACCTCAACAAACTCTACTGGAGCAGTGAGGGTGAGTGTGTATGTGTGAAAGAGACACACTTGTCTCTGAGATCATGTGTGGGAGATGTATTTTGATGTAGCTGTTTTCGTTTAAGCACATGTGTTGTGCAGGACTACCACTTTTACAAGATCAGTAACAATGTTTCAAAAAGGCATAGAATGAATGGCTCTGCTAAGTATGCAAGCATGCACATGCTCCCCCCCCCCCTCTCCTCTCTCTCTCTCTCTCTCTCTCTCTCTCTCTCTCTCTCTCTCACACACACACACACACTCACACACTCACACACTCGCACACACACACACACACACACACACACGCACACACACTCACACTTTTGCAACCTTTGACAAGCACGTTGAGGCCTATTAACACACACTTAAAATACCTGTACACTTACCTCGGATCAACATGATGTGAGTACATATGTAAGGTACATCGTTTACTGTGGTAGTAGTGTTCTGCTGCCGAAGACACCTGTACATGTATTTAGATCAGTTAATTGTATCTACGTAATTAAAGATGTGTTCATGTGTGTTGATTTTTACCTTTGTTCTCTGTGAAGCACCAAAGTGCCAATTAAATGTTCCAGATATGACGCCGAGTAAACTTGTCCTGTACTGTGACTATGATTTCGCCGAATCTTGCTTATCTGCCAGTGGCGCTTGATATTCATCCCTCATTTGTCTGCTGTGTCAGAGGCGGTCGTGGACTTGGCCCAGGTGGAGGGGAAGTGTCAGGTGGTGTGTGGTGACCTCATCGAGGGCGACATGGACAACTTCTTTTTGCAAGAGCTTGACACCTTCTACTTCACAGAGGTCCTGGCAGCTTCAGTTGATCATTCTGATGGACTTTTGGAGTCCTTTTGTATTCTTCCTTCACACTTTTTTTTTTTTCCTCTGTGTGTGTGTCTCTTCTGGACTTTAACTGTGCCCTCTGATTCCCCATCTCTGTATATTCTCTCTATTCTCTGTGTGCCTTTACTGTTAATATATTTGCATCTTATTGACTATTTTCTTTCTCCTCTTCTGTTTTTCTTTGTTTATTTTCTGATTGTGAATAGACAATGTAATATAGATCCGCGAACTGGATTCCTTGTATTGAGATTTCATTTGGTTACATGGATCCGAACGTTTTGTACTTTAATATGTCGTTCGTTCATTCCAAGTCGGTCATTGCCATTATGTTTGTTCATTGTCTACAAGCAAAATCAGGCACACTGGACAAAGATTTTCAAATAAAAAGCTTAATTTGTTGTTAACATTGCTCTGGAGGGTGGGCAGCAATGACAGGGTGTGTCGGGTGTACTTGACGTCTGACTGGTATTGTTCTTGACATTGCAGGCGTACAATGCACAGAAGATGGAGTTTGAAGAACCGCCTTCATTCGCTCTGTCCATGGGCCAAAAGGCAAGGTCAGTTGTCTGCTCCTGATTTTGAACTCCTGTGTGATTCTAGGACTATTGGTGGTGGTGGTGTGAACTTGAGTGTTCACCAGTTTTGTGTTTTAGTGTGAGGGATTCTTTCTTACACTGAGCTTTGATATCAGATTTTGATGTGTATCTAATGTGTCTGTGTGCACTTGAAAGAAATTGACAGTAGCACCTCATTCCAGTTTTCATGATGTCGTATTGCAGGAAAACAAAGGATATAAACAAAGGGAAATGTACTACATTGTCCAGAGCAGTAAGAGTGACAGCTGCAGGGCCTGCTAATTTGTTCAGTCAGGGTAGTGTAGTGGATGGGGAGTGATGGGGAGTGTTGGGTGAGATGCTTTCTGATGAAGATGCGGACCATGCAGGGCAAGGGAAAGGAAAGGCAAGGGCAAGGGGAAAGGCAAAAGGAAGTCTGGCACCGCAGAGCAAGAGGAAATGCCGGAGGACAAGTTGCCGGTTCATCGTCTTCGCACTTTGGACGTTTTTTTTTGCTGGATGTGGTGGTAAGTGTAGTTGACTGCTTGATGCAGATTGCTCTGTGTGTGTGTGTGTGTGTGTGTGTGTGTGTGTGTGATCTTCAGAGCTGCCAACCATCCCACCTTGGGAGGAATGCATTATGTTCAAACATTCATCATTCCGCTGTTCTGTTTGATGCAAAAAAAAAAAAAAAAAAAAAATTCTACTAGCAGAAAAAAAAGTTTGTATGTGTTTGCACATCTACGAACCTACTGTTTGTATAGCCAGAGGGGATTTTGGAAACTTGCTTGTGGTTCAGCTTCTTCCACTACCATTATGTCAAAACGACCTGCTGGACTGATTAACCCTGAGGCAGGAAAGAAGGAAAAGAAACTAGAGCAGAAGTGCAGATTCAGGTTGCTTTGTGTTGTCATGATGGGAGTGCTGCTGATCCCAGTCAGCATTTCAGCCATTGAAAGTGTCCAGCCTTGTCAGGAAGAACTTCACAGATTCTGTCCATCCATGAGTCAAGACACTGCAGAGGCACTGACAATTCTGAAGGACAAAAATGACCCAGGTCATCAGAGGAAGTTTAGTGGCAGTGTGCTTCAGAAATGTAAGAGAGCAACTGTGTATTGGCTGAAACAGTGATTCCATGAAAGCACTTGACAAAAAGAAAGAAAATAAAGTGTCTGGAATGTCATTGTTTAGTTTTGAGTGTGATTGCAATGTATTCCTCTCAAATGTCAGAAATCCTCTCAGTTTTCACAAAAAATATTCCTGTCAAGTTTCTTTAGAAGACGGCAACTCTGCATCTAGCATCATGTACAGAATCAAATTACAGTTTTGAATGGAGGGCATGTGTTGGTCAAATACATAAGGATTAAAGGCGAAAGGTTTAGGATGCAAAGACCATGTCAAGAAAGGAAAATGGCTCGTACAGGGAGCTGACCACTAGCATATGTATGGTTACACCTTGCTTTTACACATGCTTGTTCTCAAGTTTATTATCATATAGTTGCTTGTTCACAAGTTTAATATCATGCAGTCCTTACGGTGATCTATGAACGTAAATCGCGTCGTTATCAGGACTGTCCGAGGGTTCCACCAAGCGGGTATGGCCGAGTCTCGCTGGGCCATAGAAAAGGAGGAGGAACCAGCAGCCCAGGCCTTCCGCCTGAACAACCCGGGGTGCACCGTCTTCACGGACGACTGCAACCTGCTGCTGCGGAAAGCTATGGATGATGAGTGGAGTCTACGGTCTCCAGTGTGAAGATGTTCACCAGTTTAGTGTTGGTGGACTGCCTCATGTGCTCTTGTTCGTTTTAGTCGAGTTTCATGGGTCTGGTTTGTGAAGACTGTTACAGGTAGTTTTGTGTGCCTCCAGCTCAGTCTGGTGTCACGTTTTTACCGAGGAGTGCTTTTCCTAAGAGAACTAGTGTTCTTACTTGCATGCTGCTTTTGCCTCGAGTCCTTCAGTGTGATTGTCCACTTAAGGGCTTGCTGTATACTTGTATTACTTTTCAGTGTTCGTTTGTCACATTACTGCACATTACATAGGCCATTTGGCAAGCAGGTGATCTGTCGGCATGCGAGCAAATGGGATTTTAGTATGCACATGTATTGTGCTGTTTAGCTTTACATCGATATATATGCTGCCTTATAGTGGGCACCGGTAAGTTTCCTGTAGCATGCTTGTGCAGCAGACATGGTGTTGGATCTTTCGAATCCCTTCACCCTGCCCTGATAGTACAGATCTTCAGATCTCGATAACAACAGCATCAGCGCAGCATGTCAGTGCTGTGCTGTGTCTAGAACAACAAGTGATGGATCAGCCTCTGTATTGCAGCAGCAACACACAATGCTTGTATGTGCACAAATACAGACAGGTAACAGTGATAGTTATTTCCTAAAAAAAAATTAGGGGGTCAGACTTGGTACGAAAAAACTCACTTCCAAATTTTCAGGGGGTCACAAAAATATTTGGGGGTCACCATTAATAACTGCTAGAAAATGTAGTGAAAACTGGTCATGTTGCACAGATCATTTGACTTCTGTTTTTGCTGGATTATCACCCACAAGTCACAGTTGAACTGTCGGATTTTGATTCCAAAAAGTCGAAATTCCTTCCGTTTTCCATGCTTTTCCCACTTACCTGGATTACGTGATCTTGTGGTCCAGTCATAGACTGGATAGGCCCAGTCTGTTTTTAACAACTCTTGTTGGTTTTCAGTGGAGAAGAGTTCTCAAGCGGAAGTTGTTCATCAATTTAGAATGTCGTAACATCGAGGGAAATTTATGTTTTTTAACTTCACCCTTTTGTGTGATGCGGCGCTCAAAAGTTGCAATGCGTACAGGAGAAAATCGGTGCATCGCAGTAAATTTTCATACATTTTTGTGACACACTGCCTGAATTCCAGTGCGTCATTTGGGAGGTTTTTATGCGTCAGAGACGCACATCTGGGCATAAGAATTATCACTGGGTAAGGACACACTAGACTGAAGGTCGGTTTTTTTTGTTTTGTTTTGTTTTTTTTCTTTTTCTGTTGCTTTGATTTTGATGAAACCTTACGCTGTCTCTGACTCTGTTTTTTCTCTTTCACACAAACACGCAGACACATGCACCAACTGATTGAACAGTGGTTGCGTTACTGGTGCCCCCCCCACCCTCTCACTCTCTCTCTCTCTCTCTCTCTCTCTCTCTCTCTCCGCCTTTCCCTTCACAGTGAACTCCAGAAGATTTTCCTGTGGTTTTCACCAGTTGGGAATGATTTCAGGGGGAGACAACAGACGACCTTGGACAGAGGTTGCCGTTGAAGGGGGATGTGGAACTGTTGTGTGGAGGACCCCCATGTCAGGGCTTCTCGGGAATGAACCGCTTCAACTCGCGCGAATACTCCAAGTTCAAGGTGACTTACCTAAGGCATGCTTTTGGGTCAAATTTTTTGTTTTTCTCCTAATCCGTTTCTTTTCTCTTCTCTCTTTCTCTTGATTCTCTCTCCCTTCATTCTTCCCTCACTCCCTTCCTCTTTGTCACTCTTGTCATGAGGATTACAGTGGGGGCAAGTGCATAGATCTGATGTAATGGAATTTCAGATTCTGTTGTGTCTATTTTAGATAGTTGCTAGATTATTTGAATGTGCGCGAGATAGTTACTAGATTATTTGAATGTGTGTGTGTATTTTATTGAAATTTTGTTGCATTTTCTTCATACTTTGGATCAACTTTTGAATGTAGCCATTTTATACATTTGAAAAGAAGAAACACTAACTGAAATAGATTGGCCCATATGCGCTTACATGCAAGAGAGTTGTATTTGGAGTTTGTTTAACCCCATACGTAGGAGGTTTTTTACATAACATTTCTGCAACTACTAAGTTCTGTGTGTGTGTTCTTTTTTTTTTTAAGCGTTGAATAAACTCAAATGAACTTTTAAGACTTGATCGCCTTTTTTAAAATTACCAGTAAAAATTTGAGATAAAAGTCAAACCAAATTCTGCATAAAAATCTTCTAATAGACGGTTTGCTATCCATGTGTTTGTTTTTGTGTAGGTCATGATTACATGTGATTGTTGTGGTCGCTTTGTGTTTCGAAAACTCTTAAATCTCTGTAATCTTGAAGCTGATTCTTACTTCATAGTTGTCTCACATGTTGCCATCAAAGTTTGAAAGGAATGGAAGAGTGCCTGTGCAGTCTGTCATGGTGTGTGTCGGGCCAGAGTTCGAAAGGAATGGAAGAGCGCCTGTGCAGTCTGTCATGGTGTGTGTCGGGCCAGAGTTCGAAAGGAATGGAAGAGCGCCTGTGCAGTCTGTCATGGGTGTGTCAGGCCAAAGTTCGAAAGGAATGGAAGAGCGCCTGTGCAGTCTGTCATGGTGTGTGTCGGGCCAGAGTTCGAAAGGAATGGAAGAGCGCCTGTGCAGTCTGTCATGGTGTGTGTCAGGCCAGAGTTCGAAAGAATGGAAGAGCGCCTGTGCAGTCTGTCATGGTGTGTGTCAGGCCAGAGTTCGAAAGGAATGGAAGAGCGCCTGTGCAGTCTGTCAAGGTGTGTGTCAGGCCAAAGTTCGAAAGGAATGGAAGAGCGCCTGTGCAGTGTCAAGGTGTGTGTCAGGCCAAAGTTCGAAAGGAATGGAAGAGCGCCTGTGCAGTCTGTCATGGTGTGTGTCAATCCAGCACGGCCTGGGCCACAAAATTCTCCACAAGGAGGAGACTTGTACAGAAAGGGGTCATGACTGAAACAAAACATTACTCAGATGGTTGAAAGTTGAATGTATCTTAACCTCTTCCCTGCTTGCCCCATGTCTTATTACGGGGTCGCTTTCACGATCTTGTACACCCGTAACCATGTCTACTATGGGGTACTTATTACTTGACATTATTTATTTTTTATCACACTAATGAGAAAAATTATTATGATAGCACAGCGTATAAGAAAAAAAAAAAAACGTGCAAAAAATCTTAGAGATATCTCAAGTAGTGAACAGACGAGTGAACCTACTGCAATTTGGCCCCGGCACTCAGCAATACAGAAAAACTCTTAAACTGTGGCAGGGAAAGGGTTAAGACACGTTCACAAATACAGCTCTTTGCATGTTTGTATGTGCATTTTAGGAACAGCTCATAATTACAAACTGCCATGTGAATTGAAATTTAGGCATTAAGAATTCTTCCCAAAATCATCTGTGTTAAAAAAAAAACAGATGACTCTTCTTCCCCCTGTGACTTCATAGTAACAAGTTTTGAAAATCGCAAGTGTTTTCCAAGTGTTCTTTTTTCTGTCTTTTCTGGCAGAATTCACTGATTGCTTCCTACCTTAGTTACTGCGACTACTACCGTCCACGCTTCTTCGTGTTGGAGAACGTGCGAAACTTCGTGTCCTTCAAACGTAGCATGGTGCTGAAGCTGACGTTGCGCTGTCTGGTGCGAATGGGGTACCAGTGCACATTTGGTGTGCTGCAGGCAGGCAGTTATGGCGTGGCACAGACACGACGCAGGTGAGATAGCCGATTATGGTTGAATTACATGAATTATTTGCTCATAGCTCTGGTGTTGTTACCATGGTAAAATGAAATATTTGCACATAACTCTGAACTGTGCTGAAAACTTTCAGCATGGGAGCAGATGTTGCTTCCCTTTGATAAAGGAAGCTCACCTGGACTTCCTCTACATAATGTTTCAGCATTGGAGCAGGAGTTGCTTCCCTTTGATGAAGGAAGCTGTCCTGAACTCCCTTTACCCACTCGTCCTGTGTCTTCCTTAGTGTGCGGTGTTTGTTTGTTGGTGCCTCTGTCAGCCCACCTGCGTGGTTCTAAGGTGTTGCACATTTTCAGAGCCATCATTCTGGCGGCAGCCCCAGGGGAGAAGTTACCTGCCTTCCCAGAGCCCCTGCATACCTTTGCACCGCGCGCCATGCAGACCTCCGTCGTGGTGGACGACAAAAAGGTCAGTGAAGGAAGTGAACGGCGCCTAGGGTCAGAGCTACTGGAATGAGAGCAAAGAGAACAGACAAAAGTCGTTTTTTTATCACCTCGAGTCAGGGTCAGGGAAGGTCAACAGTGCCTTTGGTCAGAGCTGTTTGAAATGAGAGGAAAGAGAACCGAGAGAACGGAACGGACAGAATTTGTAATATCACCTGGAGTGAAAAGACTCCAAATTAACCAACAAACGGTAGAAATGAAATCGGTTCATGATGTTTAATTTTAAAGTTGTCTTTTCTCTTTCCCATGAAGGATTTAGTGGGGAAAAAAAACACACCAGTTTATTCGTTTTGACTAGAATTTATTAGGCTTGATCTGCTAGGTGGAATATTAAGGGATGATTATGTTTTTGGCTGGGGAAAAAAAAAACGGAAGTCCTTCTTTTATGTATATATCGGTAGAGTTAAGAGCAGAAAATTATCATAACAGAGAAATGGGGAGTAGGATGGGGCAGGCTTCACGGTGCCAGTGTCTGCACGTTTCTATTAAAGCATGGCAAATAACAAAGATCATATGCTTTGTTTTTAAACTCATCTGTCTGGACTACTTCTTGACCCAAATACGCAAGCTGTCTATGTTTACCATGACTGCCTCACAGCTATTTGTGTGTTTTGGAAACAAAATAATGGATTTTTTTTTTTTTTCTAAGTTAAATTCAGTATGACACTGATACGGTGATTATATGCAGTATTCAAAGCTTTTAAAAGCCTCCAACAGTCATAGATGACAAAGATGGGATTGAAATCGTGGTCATGAGAGGACAATGTCTTCACATAGAGAGGGGGGGGGGGCATGACTTGGTTGATTCACAGTCTCATATTTCCTTCTAAGCTACATTTGTAAGAAAAGGTGAATGTGCATGAGCAGATAAGTCACACTTATTCCAGGTTTATTACTTATAACACCTGGCAAAACTCTGAAAGTTTAGTCAGGACAGTGAGAAAGCAGAGATGGGTGTTGTTTTTTTTGTTGTTTTGTTTTTGAGGATGTTTCTTGTTGCTGTTGTTGTTTTTTTTTGTTTATTGAATTTTGTGGTGTTCTGCTCTCCATATGTTTCTGTGCAAAATTTGTATTGATCGGCAACCATTTTGTTTCAGTTTAACTGTATTTCCCGACTTGGAGCGGCCCCGTACCGTACGATTACAGTGAAGGATGCGATGAGTGATTTGCCGCCAATCAAAAATGGAGCCAAGGCAGAGGAGACGGCATACAAGGGAGACACGCAGACCCACTTCCAAAGACTGGTAAAGAAGATGTTACAGTGGTGTTTCAATAAAAATGAAGAAAAAATATCTTCCCAATTAAAGCCCCTTCCTCGAAACAGTTTACATTCATAGCTGCCAGCCATTTTTCTGAAAGTTCCTCATTTCAAAATCATTCCTGAAGTCACGAATTTTGTTTAAAAAAAAAAAAAAAAAAAAAAAAAGATATCCTGTGTATTTTGTTTAATATGGCATTGTGGACTTGAGAATCAGATTGTGTGTGTTGTTTTTGCCTATGGTGCTGATCAAGTATTGCAGAATAAAGCACCAAATGATGTTTACGTGAAAGTTTTTGCAGTAATAATAGAAGAAACACTTTTTATTTACCACTTCATTCATGAGTAGGGGGTTGAAACGTTTTCAGTCAGAAGCCAGACTGCCCCTTCTTCAGCCCCCCCCCACCCCCTTCATCAACTGGTTCTTGAATTTTGGCTCCAGATGGTATGCAGCTGTGAATGTGTTTTCTTTATTCTTTTTTTTTTTTTTTTTTTTTTTAGTACATAATTCACATCTAGAATAGATATCTGTTGACAGAAAACATGCATATACTGTGTATCATCATTCCCTCTCATTCTCTCTCTTTGTCAAAGAAACAATCTTTCTGTGTGTGTGTGTGTATGTATATATGTATATATATATATATATTGTAATCCTGTCTTTGAAGATTGTGTTTCTGATTCCTATCTTTTTCTGAAACTTAAGGCCCGCACATGCTGGCGCTTACACATAAGCATCAAACAACAAGCGACTGAATGTACATAAATTACAAATTTTAATATCCCAGGAAAACCATGCTTTAATAAACATTATGAATGAAATAGAATACCTGGAAGGTGGTGTTAGACAAGAAAAGTTAAACTGAATGTGTCTGTTCTTCCCCAGATCCGCGGCAAACAGTTGCAGCCTCTGCTGCGTGATCACATCTGTAAGGAAATGAGCCCTCTGGTAGCAGCACGTATGAGTTGTATCCCCTTGGCACCTGGATCAGACTGGCGAGACCTTCCTAACATCGTCTCTCTCGATTGTCCGATGGAACAAAAGCACAAAAGCTGTGAGTGCAAGTAATCCCTTTCTCTGTGTGGGGGGGGGAAGAGGAAGTTGCTTGAGAATGTGCATGTTATCTTTTTTCCCTGTTCTTATTTGTGAAATGATTTATTTGGAAAAATGTTTTGGCGTCATATACTATACCGTGTCAGACCATATAGCCTTGGACACACGAACGCCCCCATCTCCTGGCCTCTCCTCCTCCCTCCAGCGAACCCCCTCCTGCTCAGGCGGAGGCACTTTGCCAGGAGGTCGAGCAACTCCTCCTCAAAGGGGCCATCTCAGAGATAGCCCATCCGAATCCGGGGTTTTACTCTCACCTCTTCGTGGTTCCCAAACCCTCGGGAGGCTGGAGGCCCATCCTCGACCTCTCCCCCCAAAAAGTTCATCAGACCCACCAAATTCAAGATGGAGACCCATCCCAGATCAGGGACTGCATCCACCATCAGGACTGGGCCACCTCCATAGATTTGAAGGACGCTTACTTCCAATCCTCCTAATACACCCATCTCACAGACGATACCTGCGGTTCGTCTGGCTTGGCCGGGTGGTTTTCAGTTCAAGGCACTGCCCTTCGGTCTTTCCCTGGCACCCTTCCTCCTCACGAGGTTGTCTAGGAGATGGCCTCCCCGCAAGGCAGGAGGACATCTGAGGAGGTTGCTCGACCTCCTGGCGAAGTGCCTCCACCTGAGCAGGACGGGGTTCGCTGGAGGGTGGGGGAGAGGCCAGGAGATGGGGGCGTTCGTGTGTCCAAGGCTATGGTCTGACACGGTAAGTATACTAGCCAAACAAGGAGTATGATAAAAACTCCCCGTGTGGGGGTTTTTTTTTTTTTTTTGAATGTTGAAAAGTCTGAGAATGTATAATGCATATGCTACATCTACACAAATCTGACAGAAGGGGGGGGGGGGGGGGGGCTCTAATTTATATGTATGGAGGGTTAATAATATTTGATTATGGATGGATTGGATGTAATATAATTATGTTGTATAAAGATGAAGTTGCTACTTTGTTTATGTAAGTGAAATCTAATGGAAAAAATTATTGCTCATTTGACTGTTAAAACATGACCAGGATAACCATCCCTTTTTGTAAATCATAATGCACATCCCACCCTTTCCTTTCTGTACTGCTACGAAACGCATTTCAGATTTCTCTTCATTGTCACATTCTTTCCATACCATATAAACATCATGTTACATCATCTCTTCTCTCTTTTCTCAATGTTCCGTCACAGAATCTACTCCCACCACGACAAGCGCAACGGCAAGAGCAAAGACGGGAATCTACGCGGCGTGTGCAGCTGCGCCACAGGAGCCGCATGCGACCCGACAGACCGGCAGTTCAACACATTGATCCCGTGGTGTCTGCCGCACACGGGCAACCGCCACAACCACTGGGCAGGGCTGTATGGCCGACTGCAGTGGGACGGCTTCTTCTCTACCACCGTCACCAACCCCGAGAGCCCATGGGAAAACAGGTGTAGTGCTAGGGGAAAAAGAACAAAGAAAGACACAAACTTCTGGAAATTTGGGCTTTAGTGCTTGTAACTACCTCAAAGTTTGAAAGTGCTTGAAAATGGAAAGTTTGGTGGAGCAGAGAGAATTGAAAAATCACACCAAGAAGTAGTGATATATATAGACACAATTCATTTTTGATGTACCAAAAAAGCAGATTTACACATTGATTGCTCTAACTGACTTCCTTGAATAAAATAGATATCTGGCTAATATTCATTGAGCCTGTATTTTGTATATTACAGTCCTTTCATTCTATATTAATTTAAAAGTCATTGAACACGTGTTTTCAAAATCTGAAATTTTTATGTTTGAAATCTTTTTGAATCCTAATACATTGGAGTCTTTATTGGGAGAGAGGCTTCATTTGGAGATGAATATTACATGGACAAGAATGCTTCAGAATATAACATGGACAAGAATGCTGCAGAATATAATGTGGAAAAAGAATGCTGCAGAAGAAAAATGGTAGGACAGGGTTTTAGCTGGGATGTAAATCTAGGATGGACAAGAGTAAAATGTTGCGAAAGAAAAAAAAAGACGCGTGAAGAAGCGTGGAGTGAGATTCCTTACTCAGAAGAAATTGTTTTTAAGGCAACAACAAAAAAATGTTGCAGAACAAGATTACTCATTGCTAGGATGGAAATTTAGTAAGATGGGCGACACTGAGAGGCTTCACCATACACTGGTGTACAGTGGGTGTATCTGCCAGCCCACCTCTTTTTGATTTACCAATTCATCCTTATCTGTTCATGGTGCCCCACCCACGCAGGTCCTCCATCTTGCAATCATGGGAAAAAAAAAAACACTTTTTTTTCACCCTAATATAGAGAAAAAAAAATAGAGCAAGTTACCAGTCCGTTGCAGATCTGCCCTTTTGTGTGTGTGTGTGTTCAGTTCAGTTTTTTTGTTGTTGTCTGGAAAGGTCACTCCCACCCCCACCCCCATCCTTCCTCAAATCTGTTTCCCATGCTGATAACACTGCATAAAGAGTTGTGATTATAGAGTGTTAGAGACATGATAGAAATGTGTTGAAGACGGAAAAGACATGACATTAGTGTGTTGAAGAGATACAACAGAAGGATGTTGAGGAGATGACAGAAATGTGTTGGAAGAGACATAACCTTGATGTGTTGTCACACCGTTTTTTCAGGGTCGCGTCCTCCACCCGGAGCAGCACCGTGTCGTGAGCGTGAGGGAGTGTGCTCGCTCCCAGGGGTTTCCTGACACATACCGCTTCTTTGGCAACATCCTGGACAAACACCGACAGGTGAGTGTACGAGGTATTGACACTGCTGTGCATACATACATATGAGTGTGTTGAAACTTTGAATCCAGGTATTTGCATGGAGATTAAATAGGTAGTGTAACTGGAGAAAATGGTGTTCTGGAAGCTGACATGCAGTTGATTCACATAGCTGTTGAAGTGCCTTTTTCAGCCTCTGGGATATTCTGTAAAGGCAGGGATTTAGGTCTGAGGTGGACTCGCTTGTATGGCAGCATGACTTCCTGTAGGTTCTGATGGACAGTGAACGATTGGAGGCTGAGGTCGTCAACAAATCAGTCATGAGACTTCAAAAGATTTTAGCCTGAAATTAAGCTTTTTAACCCACTGCCTATCACATCGACAGAGATCGACTGCAAGATTTCGTCTTTCTGAAAACCGGATTGAGATCAACTGCTGAATACTAGGTCGACTTTCACTTTCACTATAGCATATCCCAGAATGCAATTACAACAGAAGAGTCTTCCTGTTGGACCGTTTCCAGATGCCATCTTGATTTTTGTTGCAAGAGATTTGCTGCTGTGAATTTTCGAAGTTGAGCTTTTTTCGCGAAGATTTTTAAGGGATAATGGCGGATCAGAAACTATGCAACTTCTAGAATTCATTTTCTGATATAATGGTGATGATGAAGAGAGTGTATTTGAGGGCTTTAGGTTGTTCCGGAAGATTTCCGTACTTTGTTCAGACTTGGAAAATCACTATGTGCTCCTATCCATGACATTTTGTGGGTTTAGTGAATTCAGGAAAAATTGTTTCAGCACCCAGAACGCTGAAGTAGAATTAGTCTCTTTGGGTTTTTTTCCCCTCATGTACCAGTCCATTATATACAGGAAGAAAAATGACTTTTTGTGATGGAGTAATGTCTTTGAAATTTTTTTAATCAAATTTATTCAGTTGATAAGTAAAAAAGGAAATTCGTTATTGGGGTTTCTTTATGGTGAGTGTCTATGTGTTGTGGAGTTAATTCACTCAGCAAGGTATTCTCAAAGTCATGAGGTAGGCGGAGGGTTAAAGGTCTTCAGGACCATTCTTGAATTTTGCATGAATCTGCTGAGAAAATGTGGGGTATATTGCAAGGTTAAGCCCGTCAGTTTTAGTTCCACACTCTACTCAATTACCCAATTCCAGTTTGATTTGTCAAGGCTTCTACCAGCAATCCTCATGGAGAAAAGTCTTTGACGGTTAGGAAAAGAATTGCCAAGTAGCGCTGGCAAGACTGCAGGCGTCAGTGCTTGAGCATATCATTGAACACACTGTAGTTCGCAAGTGTAGGAAAAAGGCTTCAGCCACAGGGGGCTTCACCCTTTGACCCCTCAAAGCAAGTGTCCCTGGAGCCCATCCAGAGATCCAGTGCCGGCTTCGGGACCTTCTGAAAATTTTCAGGCATTTTACACTTGCTCTGGTCTCATGTCTGACAAACGAATGCATGCATACACATTCTGCACCTAATAAGTGGGTGTCCTTTGTGTCTGTGTGTGTGTGCTCATGTGCGCACACGTGTGTGTGTGTGTGTGTGTGTGCAAACATAAATTTTAGAAGTAAGCCAGCAGAGTTGAGACATGATCATTCGGCGGTATTTCAAGAAACAGTGATTAGGCTGTTTTGTACTCTGGAACATGCCAATATCGCTTATCCATACACTCCCTTTTTCATCACAAGGAATACAGCAGGGACTACAGGAGTGCACGGAGCATTTTCTCCTTTTACATCCGTTGACCATGTTTCCCCCAAACTTAACATGGACTTATTTTTAAAAAAAGTTTGCACAGAGTGTGATCTGGACTTGGTTGGGAAAGTCGGTGTGTTTTTGACAGCAGGTTTGGTTTTGTTTTGTGTGTGTGTCATTGCAAATGTGTGTAGGCCCTTATTTGGTGGGTTTACGTTACAGATGCTCTCAAGATGTAGCATGCTGGTTAGGGACAGTTTTGGGTAGTTTAGTAGATGGATCAAGAAATGCTTCTGCAAGTGCGGTCATAACTTGAGTGGGTTTTGTGTGTGTGAAGAAGTTATGAAAGTGTGAAGTTATGAATTGTATGTAAGCTGTGTGCTAATTATGTTCCTTTTCTTTGAATGAAAAATGTTGACATTCTTTTCATAACGTTTTCTTATGTCAGTACAACCATGAGTTAATCTGACAATAAATTGCTTTCAGTCAGTCAGTATGTAAGCCGTGACAGTCGGTGCTTGTGATGTCTTTTTCTTTTAATTCAGAGACGATTTGCAGATTGTTTGTATGACATAGATGGCAACCCTTCCAAGGTCGGAGGGTGGAAGGGAGTAGGGGTGAGGGGAGGAAAGGCAGTTAGACTTGATCCACTGTGAATGTTGACAGTTACCTGCGTAGTACCCACAGTTGAACAGCTCAAGCAGCTAGGAGTAAAACTGCTTGACTGTTATAGTAATCGTTAGAGATAGGGAGGATTGTCAATATATCGGAGATCACTTGTGTTGAGGGATGGATAGTTGAGGGTACATTGAGAGGCAGGACTTGGCTCCCATTTGACGGGGTTTTCTAATAGTCTAAGGAATATCCAAATCGATGAGGGGTATGGTGCTTGTCTGCTCTGGTAAGTATTTCTAAAACCTGGTATCAGCCACTTGAAAGCTTGTCTTTTCCCAAGTTCCCAAAGGTTTGACTATAGAAAGTAGACCGATGCGTTATCAATGCATGTGAAAACCTGGTGTTTTCCTTCAAAAGTCCGTTAGTTGTTGGATTTGTGTATGGTGCAGAAAAAACATCAGTCTCACTTCAGACTGTTGGGTGTTTTCCAGGTGGGCAATGCTGTACCCCCTCCTCTTGCCAAGTGCATTGGGCAGGAGCTTCGCAGAAGTCTGCAGTGGAAGGTAGCGCAGGACAGAAACAAGGAGAAGGCTGAATCCGTCGAAGAGAAATCATCAACAGCTGCAATGGAGACTGATGTGAACGACTCCAAAACTGCAGGCCGAAGCTCTTCAGTGAAGACACAGAAAGCAATTCAGGGAGTGAAGACCTGAGAAAAGAGGGTTCATTGAGAAAGGAGGAGGAGGAGAAGATGGAGGACGTAAAGACTGGAGAGCTGTCAGAAGAACCTGGCTCATCAGGCGTGAAGTCAATTGAAACAGAAGGGGAGAACACCCTTGTTCACTCACATCTTCTTCTCTCACATCTGTCCTGAACGACTGTGGTAGACGCCTGTTCTCTCAAGTGTACAGATAGGAGTGGACTTGGCCATCTCTTCTCTCTTCGTTGTCATTTTGATTGTGGTGTTCTTGCTACCCTTTTTTCTTTTGTGACTGGGATTCAGGCAAGGTTCGGTGCACAATGTAAGCTCAAGGGTTTGTTTTATTGTAGGTTACTAACCTTTTATGGGATTTGAAATGTTAAATTTAATGGTGAGGAAAAGTGGTGTTATTTTAGAGAGCTTAGCATTAGATCAGTGGTGGGGTAGAGTTTTTGTTGTTTTTATTTGGGGTATAGATTTTAGTCGCTGGCTTTTTTGTTGTTGTTTTTTTAATCATTAAATTCATAAGTATACAAAGCAGTTATTTTTATCCATTCAACAGGATATGAGGATTATTCATGGAGGTGCAGGTGTCTTTTGAATTTTGTTTGATTCCTCTCGGTTCTGTTTTCAAGTGTATGTAGTCTGTTGTTAAGAGAAAGGTGTGGGTTGGGAGTGGTTTGGTTTGGCTTTTGAGTGTTGAGATGTTTTTTTCTTCACCATGATCAGGGTGCATCTAGTGATCTATTGAATATTTCTTCACTTTGTTTTTTTTTTTCCTTTTCTTTTCTTTTTTTATTTTTTTTTCTTTCCCTTCTCCCTGCATACATTTTCTTTGGTGTCTCCCCTCCCCTTTGCGCCTTCTTATCAAACTTAAGGCGATAACATCAGTTTGAAGTGAACATGCTGAACAACTTTAGCTGAATGTGAGGTTCTATCATGATGGAATTTTTGTTGCTGGTTCACTTGCTTTTTGCAGGTTAATGATTTTTTAAGGTTGAGTGTTTCATATCAGCATGATAATACAGACAAGGGATCTCGAATCAACGGGATGAAATTGAACATTTTGGCTCATTGTTACAATAGTCCAGAAATAGTCCCCTTTGGAATCAGAATATGTACAGAATGTCAGCTTGAGCTTTGGACATTAAGTAACTGAGCATGAAAGTGTGCATGTATGGCTTGCCTTTATATAGACACTACATCATAAAGACCACAGTACTGTTGTTGTTTGTGGATTTTTTTTTTTTTTGTTTAGTGGTTTTTTTTGGGGGGGGGGGGGGGGGGGGTTAGTTAATTTTGTTGATTAGTTTGCTGTTTTTTTGTGTGAGTGTGTGTTTCAGGAGGGGCTGGTAGAGTGGTGGTGGGAGGTTTAGTCTTTTCCAGTTCCTGTGTTATGCGATTTCTTTAACCCTTTGCCTGCCACACCTTTTAAAGCTCTGAGACAACTGTTTGCCAAGCCTTTTTAGTCGTGAAGGGTAATAATTCAAAAAAAAATTCTGGCTAAAAAACTACTGAACAAAAGTGTATCAAACCCTATACTTTTCTGAAAGGAAATTGAGCACTCTATCTTTTGATAACAATTTCAATCACATTCAAGAACACACTGCAAAAAGTTTATGTCCAATGAAATAGGTTTATGTGTTTTTCACTCAATTTCTAAACATACTATCATATTAGTGTGAAACAAAACAGTGAATTATTGTTAGAAAACAAAAGAAGTACAAGGAAAAATGTATTTCCTTACCTTATGTGAAAAATATAAATCCAAAGTTTTCAAATTGACCAGATACATGTCCACAGCTACATCTAGGTTGTTCGGAGGTTCAGAAAGAAATTTATGTGTCACTGTTGCTTTTCTTCTTCTGTTATCCACCAGTATTATGACCACACAACACAAACACAATGATGATAAAATCACACACATGTGTACATAATCATATATACAGGACAGGAGACAGTGACTAATAGTTTTCTTATAGTTTTTCTTTGTGTGGTACTCCTGGAAACAAAGCTGCACACAGAGGTGGTGTTGAAGGACACTGTCCACACACACAGTTTGTTTCCTTTGGGATGCCCCTCTTGCTGCTGCACACCTTGCACCTCCTGCCTGATGAACACCCCCCCCCCCCCCCCCCCCCCCACCACCCCCCCCCCCCCCAGTCTTTTCTAAGGTAGTGGGGAAGTGCCTCTCCGTCAGTCATGCAAATCTCTTCAGAACGGGGTAGAGCTGCTTGTGATGCTGGATTGTCGCCATACAGGAGGTTGCTGATGACTTGCAGCTGGAACGTCAGAAAATCCAACTTGCTGTGTGTGTGTTTCTTGTCTGGCTGGGTGTTGTAAGGTGGCACAAGGGGCTAGGCCAACACACCACCTCTCCCCTCTCCCCCTCTGTGCAGCAGCTCCCCGTCCTCTACCTCTGGTCCCCTGTCCTCTGCCAACACCTGTTGACATAAAATAAAAGTCATGTACACAAACACACGCACACACACACACACACACACTCTCTCTCTCTCTCTCTCTCTCTCTCTCTCTCACACACACACACACACACACACACACACACACACACACACACAAATAGCACATGCACCATTACTACTTCTCACTCAGTCTTGTTTCAAGTATCTACTCAAAAACCATTTGATAGCGCACACACACACACACACACACACACACACACAGAGTGAAATCAGAAACACTCAAAGTGCCACGCCCACACCACGCCCACCATGTGAAGTCTTGTTTTCTGGTAAATGCCATGTGATCAAAACCCATTCATCAGCACACTCGCACAAGATAATAACTATGAGTCGTACCTGTTCCCCTTCCAACACTTGGCCGCCTTATGATGATGCGTGCTGGTTGGCCACGAGCAGGCTGACCCGTTATGTGTGTGCCAGCTGTAGCAGACGACGCTTCTGCTTCCTCACAGTAACTACCCTCCTTTTCTGAGCTGCAATCACTTGACGGGCCTTCGCCCACTTCAAAATATGGATCAGTGACACAGTCATACTCTGCCTCCGGCTCTGCTCTGTTTCTCACGAGCTATTCTGGCAATGTTGACGTAAACATCATCCCCCCTCCTCTGAACAGCTGATTCGTCACCTTCGTCCTCATAGAGCGAGAGTCTTCTGACACACTGATGTCATCATAGGCAACAAAGTCTTTGTCCTCAATGTTGAAGAAACTTCCTCAACATCAGTGGTAACAAACTCACTGTAGTTTTTTTGGTGCAGGCTTTCTTTTGACGCCACTTGGTCCCACTCGTGGTTCTTCTTCAGCCATGTTGAACTCGTGTGAAAATCGGCAGGGGGTGGTATCCGTAACAGCCCAAACTGACCACTTACCTGCCTCGTTGGATTCTTTCACTCACAAATATTCATGGCAGACATATCGGACTTTCTTATTGGTGTGAATTGGGAAACCCCAAACTAAAGATAAAGATAGGAAAATTCATACGATGACGATCACGGATTTTTCCGTGCTGATGGCAGATTTTTGCACACGGAACTGTCACGGAAATATCCGTGACAGGGCGGCCAAGGGGTTAAAGTCAACGTTGTTAACATAATTCTTGAATGAAGAGAACACAAACACAATGTAATAAGCATTATGAAAGGAAAGAAATGTAGTTTATGACAATATCAATTATCATTAGAAAGATGTGTGGCAGTACAATTCATTCTTTTGCAGATTTGAATTTTGTATGAGTATGAAGTCATGTGTTTAATTAGCTTGAAGATCTTCAGTGAAGACCACTTTTTATTCAGCTCATGAAAATGTTGCCATCATTGCTTTAGGTCAGTAATACCATCAAGTCCAACTCAAGTGAGTTGGTTCTTCCCCCCCACCTCCCCACCTCCCCAGATCACTGTATGGAATGGCTGAGACCTTGAGAATTCCGTAAGTTTACACCTGTGCAGCTGGTTGAATGATTGGAAATGAATTGTTTACAATGAACTGTCAGCAAAAGAAAAAAAAAAAGTTTGATATTCTATGAATGGAAGGTGTTTTTTGTTTTGTTTTTGTTTTTGCTGAAATAGGTTTTCTTCGTTTATCCATGCTCAATGTTTTAAAACTTTAAAATAAACACATGAGCAGGTACCTGTGCACAGTGCAGTGACAAACAGTAACACATACACACTTACAAGCGCATACTTTTTCATACATCGAATGAAATCAAAGAGTCGATCAAATTCAAGATTGTGAGGATTGAGATGTTGATTATAAATAATAAACCAAAGGAAAATATTTCTCAGCATATGTATTGGTATCAACACAATAAAATCGCCACATGTTTAAAATTGTTATAATCCAGCTATGAAATTTCAAATGAATAGTTTCACATTTTCAGGAATAGTGAAAATCTAATTGTCAAAATTTTTCCGATTCTCAGCAAGTGAACTGGTAATTCAGTTGCTCAAAATGTTTTATTATCTTCCATTTCAGTGATTTATTATTCATTATATGCCTAACTTTGTCGTTGAGCCTTTTTTGTCTCAGTACCTTGACTCCAACACAGCTGCCACAGCAGGTAAGATTGGATTATTTCTAGAAGCACATGGCCGGGGGAAGAAAAGTGAATCCCTCCTCCTTTTCTAGAAAAGAGACATTTTAACTTAATGTATACAATGCGTTTACAGGCAAAGTCTAATTTAAGCACGGTCTGTTACGATTCTTGAAAGTTTACGGAGGTGACAAAATCATTTTAAATGACTTTGACTGTGCAGCTGGAGCTGTGATAACAAAAGAAGGGATTTGGTCATCAACAAAACAAATGTGACCAGTATACACAATCTTCAGTACAGCTCTCATTCATACAGCTGGCCATGCTCGTTTGACCTCACACATAGCATTTAGAATGCCACCAGACAGTGTGACAGTGTATTCGCTCACGCTTGCTGCTGGAGCACAAGTCAGGACAGCTCTCTATCGTCTTTGTGGTAGGCGGCTTCATCTGCCATGTTCCCGGTGCCTTGTCGGATCTGTTTGAGAGGAATGGTGGAAGGATTCAGCGAGGGAGAGGAGATTCGAGCTCATGACAACCTAGTAAAAAATGTGTATTTGTTGTTGTGTTTTTGTTTACTGGAGGGGGAGGGGGTTGTCTTCCTGTAATTTTCCCCAATGCTGGTCGATCTCTGTGTGCAAGATCTAATTTTTTTTCCCCAGTTTTTTTTTTTTAATTGATTAAATGCATTCAATAAGGAATTGGCAGCAGTTCTGTGTGGACTTGCATGCCTCACCCATCACCTTCCAATGATACAGGATAGAATCTCAAGCAGTTTTGAACAGACTTCAAAGAAGGGCTATGATTTTGTGTGTGTGTGCTCTCTGTGTGTGTGTGTGTGTGTGGATGCATGCAGTTGACAAACTTTCTTTTAATCACAAAGAAAGAAAGGAAAAGGGAAGGTTATCAAATCTACAGCTTTGATTTCTGATGGATTAGTGACCATGGTAGTGCTGTCCCCATGTCCCCCCCCCCCCCCCCCCCCCCCCCCTCCCTTCCCCTTTTCTCCCAATGCCACCTTTTTAATACTATCCAGCAGAGAGCGGCACAGATGGCACAATTCTCTGCTGCACATGCTTGCGCATAGCGCTCAGTCCCTGCCGACAGTCCCTGCCGACGCGCAATTTGGCCACTTTTTAATTTATTTTTACGGTAGCTAGACAACAACTGACAAGTGTTGTGTTAGGTGTCACAGGAAAGAACAGACGCCCAACTAATCGAACATAGTAATTTGGAATCATTTACTTTCAATGTGTATACACGACTGCGTTGAAAAACATGTCTGACAAATAGAAAAAATGCTTTGTTTACTTTCTATTCCGTTCTTTTACAACACCAGTTCAGAAGATGAAGGAATGGCTGCATCTTCAAACAATTTACTTTCCTCTTCTCTTTCATAGTTTTTCATCTCTCTATCAGTCCTCTCATCACCAGATCCACTTTGTAATATGATTTCAAGTGCTTCACTGAGTGAGAATTCGCTACCACCCCTTCGCCTGACCGACATTTTTTCTGGCACAGGAAATGCATGCCGTGTGCTGCGCACCGGTGCCGTCAGTTTCTTTGTTTCAAAGCTCCTGGGGTCAGCCAAGTTCACAATAGGCCACCGAAAGTAAGGTCTACAACTCGCTACAACATCCCCAAGACTAGTTACAGCTTATTTCCCTTGAACCATTTTATGGAAAGTGTAGGAATTTTTTATGTTCCCGTCATGCGATAGTGGATGACACGGCAGAATGTACTATCTGTCCGTCAGCCAGCCTTGGATGACGCGGCACAAGGGAGAGAAATCCAGTCAGCCTCTATTGGCTGACACGGCTGGAAAAAGTTCATCCTTTTTTTTTTTTGGTTTTATGTGTGATTTCAAAGGGGGTGGTGATGGTGAATATGAAAGTGAAGGTTTAAAGGCAGAATGTTTTAAGGTTCAGGTTTACTAATAGATTTTTTTGTTTTGTTTGTAGTTCAGCATAGATGTTTGACAGATTCTGGACTGTTCACTGTGGCATACTTTCATGCATGCACATTCCTTTTACCCTTTTTTCTCTTTTTTTTTTTTTATTTATTTATTTATTTATTTTTTTTTTTAGATGTTATATTGACTGGTCTTTCTTCATTTGTTCATATCTGCTGACATATACTTCTGCTTTGTCTCTTTTAATTTTTTTCTTTCTCTCTCACTCATTTACTCTCTCTCTTTTTTTTGTGTGTGTGTTAAACTTGCATATTCGAGGGAGGCTTTCAGCCGAAAGGGTATTCAGCCACTGAGCTGATGGTGGTCCGAGTTCAAACCAAATGTGGGGCAGATTGTTATACCTTGGAAACCTTTTGTACACCTAGCAGTAAATTGGAATTCTGTTCGGGGAAGATCGAAACAACAAGGGGGTGTTTGGCTGTGCTTTACATGAAGCTGTGAGCTAGACATGGTGAACTTTGAACTCTTCACTGCCCCTGTAACTGTTACCCTATGGAATTTTAACCTTAAATCTCGGGTATCTCATCATAACCCTACAGCCAGATGAAGTTTTATTTTGACATTGTTGACTTTCACATTTAACACCCAACTGCTTTTTCAAGGGAATTTGATTTTTATTTATTCATTTATATTTAGTGTGTGTGGTGGTTCTATTTTTTGTTTTTAATTGGGGATGGGGGTGAATTTTTCGAACCAGAACTGTATGAACTGCTTATGATATATGAGGAGTTAAAGAAATGTCTTTTCACTTGTGAAGGGTAGCACATATCTGAAATGAATGTTCTGATTGCATTAGTTCCTTATGAATGAACAGGATGTGAAAGGTTTGTTGCATACCTCAGCATAGCATATTAAGATTTTTATACTGGACAAGTATATAACACTAAATTACTTTTAATATATTGTATGATGAGATGATTTATGTATTTGTTTTATATTGTATAAATGGTATATTCTTAATAACCAAATCATAGTTTTGTACATAGTATATGGCATATAATGCATGAATAAAGTTTCAAGCTGAAATTTTTGTTGCATGTCATGATTTCGTTGCCTGTCTTTATGTCGGAATGCAATGGCTCTCTCTTTCCAATACTTTATCTTTGTTGTTGTCATACCCTGGCTTAAAGACTCCAGAGATCATCCGAACAGCCAAAGCAGTTGAACACTATGGTACAAATGCATCAGCTAGGGATGAGAACATAATATGTGTGACCGTTTTCGATTACCCTGCCACGTGGGCAGCCACACTCAGACTTCAAGGGATTTTGGAAACTGGTAATGTTATGCTAGGAGCTTATCATGACTGAAGACAATCCCTGCATAACTGTGCAGAGCATAACAACATTTTGATGTAGCCTTGGTGTTCTAGCCTATGTCAATTGGTCTGACACAGCCTTAAGCCAAGACGGACTTTCTCTTTAGCTGTCTTGTGTTTATGAGCACATGCATAATCTGTCTTTTTCTTGTCGCTCATGTGTGATTTCATTTTTCACAAATGTATTCCATATTACTTCAGATTTATGCTTTGAATACTGTAATTTCACTTCTCTCTGCTTTAAACACTTGCTGACAAAGCTTATATCTTTTTTTCAGATAATCTTTTCCATCTTTTGGCAGTTTGTATTCATTGATAATATATATATACAATTCAGGGTTTGTAAGCTCCTTGAAACTCCTTGAATTCGCGAATTTCAAGACCTTGAAAACCTTTGAAAATCAGGAAAATGTGGTTCTGTTGACCAAGCCTCCTTGAAAACCTTTGAAAATCAAGCCATCAGCTCCAAAAATCTTTGATGTGGCAAAAAGAAATGGCTGCTGTTTGATTTTTCTTCGTTCAGGTTATGATTTTTCTTCGTTCAGGTTAATGAAAAACTATTTTCAAACAAATTTTTTTAAATATCGTCGCGATCCTGGATCATCTGCAATTTTTGCAACTTCAAAATTGATGAAGTTACAAATTTTTGTTTCGAGGAGTGACAATGGTCTTGGCTTTGCACATTGCCTGTCTTGCAAAGTTGACGCTGAAAATTTTGACATGAGGCTGACACGGGCATAGATGTGGAAGGGCAATCAAATAAGTCATCACAAGAACAGAGCAGGGTGCCAGCCTTGGAGATCCTTTCACGTAATGATCAATGAGGATTTCCATTCAGATCTTAAAACAACATGACTGACTTGAAGATGACTTATGATATATATTCAAATGTCAACCAGGCCCAAGAGATACAGGCATCTGAACTGTTGATCAGGAAATTTGAGCCACACACTCAGAAACCCGTCCTTCTGTGGATGACTCAACTGTGTGGCTTCAGTCTTCCGATCGCATACCTAATGATTCTGAGTAGAAGTCCACAAGAGCTTAAAAAAAAAAAAAAAAAAAATGCCACAAACACGGACCTTATGGTGCTCGACCCAGCGACCTCCCATTCTAGCACCTGTGACGCAACTGTAGCATCTAAATGGCTGGTGAATCACAGAATTGTTTGTCTCTAAACAGTAACAGTTGGATTTTCTTTTTATTTCAAATATGGGTGACCAGTTAATCTTGCTACACCATCATCTCCCAACGATGGAAGGATGCTGCAGCCAACGGAATTCAATCATGACTTTGTTCTGCTGGTCCTCCAGCGAATCAGATAACTCTTCTAAAAAACAGGTGCCGCTTTCATGGTACAATATTTCCAAATCTTCGATCAAAGCAGTACTTGTCTAGGTTATTTGAGCATGTATTACTACTAGAGGGGGCTCAGTGATGAAATGATACCAATAATTTATTGACTGTATCGAAACGATTTGGAATGTATTGCAGTTAAAGGCTTTTCATAGTCATGTCCCTGGCAGGAGGTAGAACGTCACATACGCGCTGTCCTCGAATAAGTGGGTTTGCAATCAAATCTCTTGTGTGAGGAGCATTGCTTTATCTTTTTTTTTTACTGCTCATCACTGATGTTGCTATTCCAAAAACATTGTGTCGGTGCATCTGTTCTAGAAGTCCATTTTTTTCCCCAATTCTTCATTCTTTCTATCCACTCTTTTGCCCGCCATTTTGTTTGATGACTACTTCCAGACAAATGAAAATACTGAAAACAGAGAATGGATCATGATTTTATAGGTATGTATGGTGTCAGCTAGCTAGTAATTTGAATATAGTGCATTTGTGTGTGTGTGTGTGTGTGTGTGAGTTTGTTACTTCAATTTTATTTCAGACAGATGATTTTCTGTGCGTTCTTTTTCGCATTGTGCCTTACTCAAAGCATTCTTTTCTTCACTCTCCAGTGCAGCTTTCATACCGTATTATCCTACCAGTCTTCCTGCATTTGTGCCTGCCCTTCTTCCTGTATTGGTTTGTGCTCTTTCTTTGATACAACCTGGTCCTTGTATTTGTATTGCTTCCTGCCTTTTTGGTCCCTGCCTGCCTCTCTCGCTGGATTACTACCGGCCTTTCTTCCTGTATTGCTCCCTGCTTCCTTTCCTGCATTGCTGCCGGCTCTCTTCTTGATGGATCCTGTATTGCTACTGTTCTCTCTTCCTGTATTATTCTCTGCCTGCCTCTCTTCCTGTATTGCTGACTGCCTGTCTGTCCTGGATGATTTTCTGCCTGCTTCTCTTCCTGTATCGCTGGCTGGCTGCCTGTCTTCCTTTATTATTCTCTGCCTGCCTCTCTTCCTGTATTGCTGGCTGCCTGTCTTCCTTTATTATTCTCTGCCTGCCTCTCTTCCTGTATCGCTGGCTGCCTGTCTTCCTGTATTATTGTCTGCCTGCCTCTCTTCCTGTATTGTGGCTGCCTGTCTTCCCGGATGATTTTCTGCCTGCCTGCCTCTTCCTGTATCGCTGGCTGCCTGTCTTCCTGTATTATTTCTCTGCCTGCCTCTCTTCCTGTATCGCTGGCTGCCTGTCTTCCTGTATTATTCTCTGCCTGCCTCTCTTCTGTATCGCTGGCTGCCTGTCTTCCTGTATTATTCTGCCTGCCTCTTCCTGTATAGCTGGCTGCCTGTCTTCCTGTATTATTCTCTGCCTGCCTCTCTTCCTGTATCGCTGGCTGCCTGTCTTCCTGTATTATTGTCTGCCTGCCTCTCTCTTCCTGTATTGCTGGCTGCCTGTCTTCCTGGATGATTTTCTGCCTGCCTCTGTACCAGCATGCTCGCTTACTGTACATTGCCTGCCTCTCTTTCTACATAGCTGTTTGCTCCTGTACCTGAAACGCTGCCTGTCTCCGTTTCCTGAAGGTTACCCCGTTTTCTCTTCATGTATTTCTGTCTGCCTCTCTTTTTGTATTAACGGCCTGCCTGTCACCTCGTTCCTACAGTCCTGCCAGTCTCGTTTTATAGTCTTAGTTTCATACCCCAGGCTGATATTATCTTCCTGCGTGGTTCGCAGCTTCAGGCTGTACGAAACGTACATTCACATATGTGTGAGGACTCTTCTGATGTGAATCTTCTGATTTCTCTAATTCTTCCTTGCCATTGTCAGATGTTGCTGGAAGTTCCTGCGCAGTCCCAAGCATAATTATTATTCTTCCGTTGTCTTTCTTGTTCCACAGTAAAAACGTCAAGGTTATGAATAACATTGCTCAGACAAATGCACAACTACACCTGCACTTGTCACTCTCTTCCCTTCCCATTCACACACACACACACACACACACACACACACACACACACACACACACACACACACACACACACACACACACACACACACACACACACACACACACACACACACACACACACACACAGCGACCAACACACAAATATGCGCACAAGCTCATGAACAGTATTTCTCAGGCAAAATGCACAACTACACCTACACTAATACATGTCACATTCTTCCCATTCCCTTACACACACACACACACACACACACACACACACACACACACGATGTCACACACACACACACACACACACACACACACACACACACACGCACACACACACACACACGTGCACACAGACACCCGAATGCAGACAGCGAGAATGGAACTGATTCACCACCCAAACAGCTTGATTCATGTATTTGAACGTAAGGGAAAATATGATAAACTGTGTTGCCGAAGACGTTTAAAAAAAAAAAAAAAAAAAAAAAAAAAAAACAACTCCGATGTAAGATAATCCTTTAGAAAGTGTTGGTGTGTGAAACCCATGATATAGGACTGAAAAGTATCAGTTACGTTTTCCTCCATACGACGAGTGGGTCAGTGAGACCAACGTATGAAAAGTGGGTACTAAAAACAAAGTTCATTTGTTTGTAAAGCATAAAACAGTCAGGTTGCAGTTCAAACATCTCTAAAATTTCAAGTAATTTCAATGTAAAGTGTGTGTGTGTGTGTGTGTGTGTGTGAGAGAGAGAGAGAGAGACTTTTTAAAGTGAAAAGGAGAGTCTGTCGGGCCCAAGCTCTGAGCTAAGGTGAACGTAAACCACGAATACACCTTTCTCCCACCAATAAAACAAACGCTATAGCTCAGATTTTAATATCAAATGTAACGTATAACATCAGACGATTTCTAGTTTTCTGAGATTTCAATTTTCATATGCATCATTAGATGAAAGCACATTGTTTTGAACCTCCTGCCCCCCCCCCCCCCCCCTTAAGTTCAAAGTTTTGCCAAGTCATGAAGACAATTTAGTTGTTGGCCTGCGCTTGTTTTTTTCCCCCACTATTAGATTGTTCGTCTTTGTATTTGTCTGACTTTATTCAAGTTTAAAAGGCTGTGCCAGTCTTGAATAAAAGTTACTCTGTGTTAGGTTTCCTTATGGGAGCAAAGACTACCCCACTTGTTTACTGTTCCCTGCCTCATTTCATTTCCAATTTCGTCAATAAAAAGGTCTTTGAATTTTGGAATTTCATCCAGAAAATTCTTCAGTTTGTTAGTATCTTGTGTAAACTTCACGTTAGTAGGGAGTTTATTCCACTAAGGGGCTACTCGGTGCGAAAAGGACAATTTTCTTTTTGTTAGTACGACAGTGCTGTATGTATCTTGTAGCCAAGAGTGGTTTTGGTTTTTTTGTTTGTTTTGTTTTGGTCAGTTGTGTTATTAATTGTGAATGCCAGTCAACTCAGTCAGGAGTGGATACATTTCTGTTCACGAATCCTGATAATTTTCTCACGACTTAATCCCGCAAGTGTGTACCAAAACCTTCACACACACACACAAAAAAAAGAAAAAATGGGAGAAGAAAGAAAAACCATAAAATCTTTTGTGTTATGATAGTTGTTAGAGTGACCTTTCTTGCTAATGACTGAGTACGATTGGGGGGGGGGGGGGGGGGGGGGGGGGGGGGGGGGGGTTGCAGTTGGTAAACGTTGTATGCAATTCTGTCATCTGTGAATCAGCCTAAAGCTGACCCTAACCTCGTTAGCTTTGACCTTTATCATAGCCGCAAACTTAGATAATCTCTTTAGGATCTTCCTGCTGTTCGTGATACTTTTAAGAGCGACCCCCCCCCCCCATCTTGATCAGGATTTTTGCGCTCCAAGACTGATAATTACTCAATTTTGCCAGTATGTTATTCACTTATGTGTTTTTTCCTCTTGTTTGAGACATAAACGATATTTTTTTCTGTGTGATGTCTGAAACTGCATTATGGTATTCCACAAACACACACACACAAATCGAAAATAAAATTCCCTCGCATTCTGTAGGCCTAGACTTAGATCCAGAAATCTAATCTCGGGTTTCCCCGGTTATTTCCGTCCCATGCGTCCGAGATTGGACCAAAAATCCAGTTTAAAGTGAAACAGACATGTACATTTGAAAAAAATCAAGAATTCTTTTTGTTCCGTTTCCAACTATTTATTTATTTACAATAAATAAGTTTTATATTAATTTCGTGTGTGGTGCGATCGACAGTGATCACATTTTAACCAATCACAGAACGACAACGCAGAAAGACGTCATCCTGAAAGGCTTAAAACAGTGACATCAGGTCAACTGACATCATTTGAATTTGGAACGGCGTTACACGGTCCGATTTCAAAGGGAAGACCAGAGCTAATCTGACAAAATGGTAAGTTAGCTTTGATTTTAGCTTACAGTTGAGGCCTGCAGTAGCTGCATTAATATTTTCAATGTGCGTGTGATCAAGGCAAACGGTGAATAGACGTCAGTTTGTCCAAAGCAAGCAATCATGATTGTGTCGTGATGATCATCACCATGATCAACCGATCATCATGATGCGCTAACGCAACTGACCAAGCCAAGGGTCAGTCAGGATAATGATTGTGTAGTGATAATCATCACCATGATCAACCGATCATCATGATGCACTAACGCAGCTGATCAAGCAAGGGTCAGTCAGGATACCAAGCTGGGATGTCAGATTTTAGCGAGCCCTACAGTAGACATACAATACACGAAAGTAAATGACCAGGTTTCATTATTTACTCTCGCCAAATTATTATTCGCCTTGACTGCAACGAGCGCTGTTTGTGTGTGTGTGTGGGGGGGGGGGGGGGGGGGGGGGGGGGGGGGGGGGAGCGAGGGAAACCACATCACACGGATAATGTAGTCCAGGACCGGCAAAAGAGCGTTCAAGAAATTAGATCTGATGAATTACATGATGGAATTTTGAAATAATTCCTGATGCCCTAGTAAAATTGTACCTTTTTTGTTTTAAAAGTAAACCTCTGTTGATTGACATGACCAAAAAAAGTGCTAAGCCAAAAATGAACATCGCTTTCACTGGTTTTGTTTGATCCATCAGCCTTTGTCAAGTTTGCCGTACTGGCTTTAAAGATTACTAGGGCAGTCACTGGCTGTCGCCAACTTTTAAAAAATTTGGAAGATGAAAATGCGCACGAACACATACATATTATGGTTTTGGAGGACAGAAGACTTTCTTACCCCCTCAACCCTCCCTTTCCAGGTTTGTTTTTTAAGGACCCCCCTGCAGTATACTAAGATATGTTGTACTTGCAAATATTCAAACAAAATTGCACCAGATGACTGCATGTCTGGGTATCTTTTTCCTTCCCAGTTGTGTAGCACTCATGATTTACAATTGCTACACTTTTTGTTTTTCCTCTTGCGTGTCTTGAGTAGTATTGCTCCCTTGTGCTCATTCCAGTTTCCTATCTACAGCCATAACCCATTGTCCCACATCGGCCACAGCACCATCGATCCACAGCAATGTCAAGTCAACATGCAACTCGCCACAGGAGGCCTAACAACTGCAGAGTCACTTCAGTGATGTTTAGTGGTGTGTGTTCTGATCCAGCATACGCAGGACAACATATACTGAGCTTCCTGTTGATAACAATTCTTAGTCATGATTAGTGTGCATAAGCGTCCCCCTATAGGAGATTCCACAATGTCTGTCCAACAACAGTAAGCATGAACTTGCCGATAATGGCAGTCTCAGCACTAACTTCCCAAGGGCATGGATGTGGGGAGGAAATTGAAACCTGACGTCCTCGTGAGAGCAGGGCATGAAGGGTCACAGAATCTGACTTAAAAAAATGCTGATTAATCAGGATGATGAACATGATGCCCAGGAGTTTCATTCCTGTGTGAGACTGCATGAATAGTTGTACTTTACATCAATTTTTGTGGCATATCCTGGCATCAACCAGGCTTGAGAGACACAGACACACACACAGTGTTGGTCAAGAAATGTGAAAAAATCTCAGATCCATCTGTTTTAAGTGGATGATACATGTCTGTAGTCCCAGACATCCCAGTTGAACCCATAGCAAACTTGGCTCTGGATAGGAGCTGATCAAAGCAGAAAAATCGCACAATAAATGGCTCTGGGAAGGAAACCTATGACCTCCAAGCCAGGAATCTGTGATGTAACCATAATGCCATAGTATCTGGTAACTCTACACAGCCGTTTCCTTTCATACAAAAAAAAATTTCTTGTTTGGGGGTGGGGGGATCAGTACTTGAAAAGTATGTATCTTCAGCAGCAGCGAAGGAGGTGCGGATGTTTCTTGGACAAATTTGTTGTCAATGTGGATGGACGGTATCTGTTGTTGCTTCATTGAACAAGAACGTAAGGTCAGACAAGAAAAACAACAGCTTGTGGATTAGAACTGTAGAGACTATGACAGTATGTATGTGCAGGATTCAGAGGTTAGAAAAAATCTGATACAAATAAACGTGTTTAACTTGGTGCACTGATAATTGCATGGGAATGTATCTGGTTTTCATCATTGAAAATGCCTCCTAAAAAAAAATCAAAAACAAAGAGGTAATTAAGCAACACTTTAAATGTTGAGATGAGGAGCCCTGATCCTATAGAACACCTTTTAATCTTTGAAGGCATAATGTATATGGAATGAATGAAAATTGGCAAGGCAAGAAGGGTATTTGAAATAGTTTTGGTAAATATGTTGGATTAAAGAGTACTTTTAGAGCAGGTTCCCCCCCCCCCCCCCCCCCCCCCCCCCCCCCCCCCCCCCCCCCACACACACACACACACACACAAAATGGGGCTGAAAACAAAATGCTTTAAATTTTAAAAGTATATTATTTTCAATTACAGTTTTGAGGACCCTCCCCCTTGAACCCCCTTTGGCAGGGTAAAAGAGTAGTGCCCTTGTAGGGGTCAGGATTTGCTGCTCAGAAAATCTGTAGATTTCTTGGTGATTTTTGAGTACTAAACTAGCATCAAAAGGAACTCGACAAACATATTTGAATAATAGAAATCTACTGTATTAGAAGTAAACATTTAGAAGACTTTTTCCATCTCAAGCAGTTTTCAGCTGGTAATGTTTCAAATCAGTGAATTCTGATTTTGATAATGGCTGAAACTTTGTTGCATGCAACGGCAAAACAAGTGAATGATCCTGTCACATGCTTCTAATGCTACAACAGTTATAATTTTATGTTGTGTGCAGCGTGAATGCATCTCTGTCCATGTGGGTCAAGCTGGGGTACAGATTGGCAATGCCTGCTGGGAACTCTACTGTTTAGAACATGGCATCCAGCCAGATGGACAGATGCCATCTGACAAGACCATTGGTGGTGGGGATGATTCTTTCAACACCTTCTTCAGTGAGACAGGGGCAGGGAAACATGTTCCTAGAGCTGTGTTTGTGGATCTGGAACCCACTGTTGTGGGTAAGTTGAGGAATGACAAGATTCAAGTTGTATTTGTGTCTTCTCTTGTCATCTGTTCCTCCTCTTTCTCTTTCTCTCTCTGTTGCTCACTTGCTGTCTCTCTCACCTGCTCTGTCCGTCTCTCTCCAACAGGCGCACTTGTACTTGAAGGCAAGTTCCAATGCTTGCATGTAGGGGAGCACACAAGTCACGTGAAGTGTTCATTTTTGCTCACTGTGGGCATTGAGTACTAGACAAAATTTGATCAGAACATCAAGGCTCTGACAGAATTTGATGTATATTGGTGGTTATCATGAACTACCAGACCATCAAAATTTTCTCACTTGCCATGGGGAACATGTCCCCTGGCAGCTGAAGGGACAAAAGAAGAGAAAAGGATGAGACAGAATTTTCAAAATCAGTACCTTGGGGCTTTCATGCAGTTTGAACATTTAAAAGCAGTAAACATAATATCTTTCCTGTGATTGGTGATTTCATCTTGTGAACAGTGGACTATTTACAACTCTCGTGTGTGTGTGGTATGTATGTTGTGTCTACATGTGTGTTTATGACAGTGTGTACAGATGGCTATCATTCTCCAGTTTCATTGCGTTTGTTGTGTGCAAGCTTTTATCAAAATGCGCCAGCCGCCGTGGCGAAGTGGTTATCATCGCGGACTCCTGGCTGGGAGGTCGTGGATTTGAATCCCATCAGAGTCATGTGGGTTTTTTCTGCCCCAACCGGCTCCTACCCAGAGTTGAGTTTGCTGCGGACTCAGTTGGGAAGACTGGGACCAGTCGAGCTTCATCCACTTAATCAAAGTTAATGGATGCATTTCTGAGAGTGTTGCTCAAATTTCCCAACCAACACCGCAGGTGCCTGTATCTCTCGGGCCTGGTTGACACCGGGATATATTATGAAAGGAAGCGTAGAATACAGCCCTGTCAAGTAGTCTCAGACCAAAATGGAAATCCGTAGCATCATCTTAGTCATCCTCAATCTCATCTATCAGCATAAAAAAAAAAAAAAATGTCTCAAGTTCTGTGGCCCTTCATGACCTGCTCTTGTGGTGACTCAGTTTCGATGTCCTCTCCACGTCCCTGGCCTTGGTTTGGTTCCGTCTGGGTCACCGGTATCGGCGAGTCCATGGGGGCTGTCATTGGACAGACGTGGTGACGTCCTCGGAGGAAGAGCTCACTCCGGCTCCATGACTAAACAATTATTGTTGTCAGTAGGGGGCTTAGTAGGTGGTGTCCTGCGTATGTTAGATCAGAACATGCGCCACTGAACACCACTGAAGTGACTCGGCAGCAGTGCAGTGTCTCCTCCGGTGGGCTGCCTCTTGACGACTTGACATTTGACTACCCCCTGTTGATTGCCGGTGCTGGGGCTACAGCGGGGCCGACCGGGTTGTGGCTGTGTCAGAATGAGCAGCAAGGGTACACTGCCTCTGAGGTGGTGCAGAGGTTGGGACAGCAAAAGAGAAAAAAAAGCTTTTATCAAAATGTGTTGGTGCATGTGTGAGACAGTGTGTCGCCATGAGTGTTTAAGTCACTGAATAAGCTGGAGTGTGTTCAATAGTACCATGTGTGCATGTCTGGGATTCTTGATGTAAATGATGGTATGTTTTCACGAACTATATGGCTGTGTATGTGTAATTAATGGTATACTTATAACAAAATGTGTTCTTGTGTGTGTGTGTGTTCAAGCTCTGTGGCGTTTTTCTAACAGCAAATTGTGCAGTACAGATGTTTTGAGCAGCTACTGGCAATGAAACAAAGGAATGTTAATCTTTTCTTCCTGGAGTAAGTTTTGTTTCTTGTTTCAGTTTCATATTAATCAAAAGCTGATCATAAACATCTCAGAATAAATTGTGAACACCTGCAAAGGCATGATTTCCCATCACCTTTCCGATTCTCCACAAGATGGAAAGAAAGAGAGAAAGACCAATTCTTACTTTGTCATTGTTGCGACAGCTTGGCGCGAAAGCTTGATATGTGACATACCATTTGAACATTTCATGCGCAAATAGCAACCAGACGACCCCTTCCCCTCCCATGTTGCAACCTCAGTGCTGATGTGATGGCCTTTCAGAGAGTTCAAAAGTAGATGACCTTTTCAAGTCTAGACTCTGCCAAGCCTAGCTGTTTGGAGACATATTTGCACTGCAGCCAGGTGCCACCTTACTGGCAATTTTTCAAACGTCGCCTGTGGTTTATATTTCAGCCATGTGTTACTTGCAGATCTGTTTACCCACATGATTTCAGCTTAGTACATTTTTGCAAAAATTCACCAAGATAGTGCACATTTGAAAAAGAAAAGGGGGGGAGGGGGAGGTCAGAATTCTTTGGTAACTGCACCTGTGGAATGTAACCATTGGTGTTATCTTGGGCTGCCAGTTGGAGTGCTTTGACCAGTGGGCAACTACTTTCACTAATTTTTATGCTCAAAATCTCCATGTCATACTGCCCGTTCAACAACATGCTTAAGCACGTGATCAGCAGAAGGCTTATAAATTCCTAAATATTGGAAAGACTGCAGAACAGGACTTTTTCCAAACCATGCCAATGATGCAGGTATCAAAGAATCGTATGTTCCAAAAACCTCACTGCAATTACTATCAGACTGATTTCAGCATTAACCATTCCTTTAAAAAAAAAAAAAAAAAATCATTTTTAGGAATGGTACAGTAAAAATATTGGACCAAGCTATGGGCTGAACTATTACCATTTAACCACAGCAAGCAATCTCATTGTTCTGAATTTAAGATTGAGATTGAAGAGCAGAAGATGAACGTCACAGACAACTGGAGGCTGACTACAAAGAGGAGAAAGAACTACATTGTTGGTGGAAATTTCCTGAAGTGAACATGAACAACAAAATTGCGAAGCCCTGACCATATGCATACAAGTTTACTCAACCTGTCTTGTAATGAAGTCATGCAGAGTTCCTGGTAGAGAAGTATGTGAGAAATAACATGTCTGGTTGAACATACCCATGCTAACAAAATTTTAGGATTGGTGTTGGAAACCAAGTGGATATAAGCTGTTCAGACTGGAAAGTATAAAAAGGGTTTTTAGAGAAAACTTGCTGTGCTGTACTACGACTCACTGGGAGACCTTCCCTGCCTCCCAGCTCTTTTCATTTATTCTTACAAGGGGATTCACAAAAGATGTTACTTAGTTGTTTAGTCCACAGGATTAATCATTCTATACAGTGTGGTGTGTGTTGTACAAATGGGAATTGCACGTCTGCTGGTGTCTGCATGAGTGAATTAAAGGGAGCATATGTAACATTGGTAGATGTGTGTTAAGCTAATTGGTAAAATATTTATTTACTTGAATGCTGTCTTGTTGAAACAGATGAGGTGCGAACTGGCACTTACCGTCAGCTGTTTCACCCAGAGCAGCTGATCACAGGCAAAGAAGATGCTGCTAACAATTACGCACGGGGTCACTATACCATTGGCAAGGAAATAGTTGATCTAGTGCTGGATCGCATAAGGAAGCTGGTTAGTGTTAAACAAGCAGCCTTTCTCTAGGGAAAATGACTTGCTAAGATTACTCTTGGACTTAAAATGTAAAGTGGATTTTCTTTATTGTTGTTGAAATGTGTGGGCATGCATCTTGTTTAGGGGGAGGAAGGGCTGTTGCATTTGTTTTCTTTTCTACCCATTGAATTAAATGGTCAGCAACCAAAGAGATGGCCAAAAACACATCTACTGCCAAAATTTGTATGCAACAAGGAAATAGATAAGTTCTCAGCTGTTACAAGTTACATGATTTTCCCAATATTTTAAACCGTCCTTGCTTCTTAAAATAATTCCAGTATCAGTATGCTGTGATCTGTAAGACTAAGATTTGCATATATGAAAAATGCTAGCATTTTGTGTATGTGTGTTTGAAAAAGATTGTTGAATCAACCTCTGAAAACATCAGTATTTTTTATGCTAGTGATGATTCATAGCTCTTGATGCTGTTGAAAGGGATGGGTTCACCCATTCTCAGACATTATAAATGGTATCTTCACCTCAGCTTGGCTTTGTAAAGACTACCAGGATGATTTTTTTTTTTTTTTTTCTCACATAAGGTAAGTGTTTAAAAAGCTGGGCTGGAGATAGTTTTTGAAGGTTTTATCCCGACAGAACCATGTAGCCCGGGTCTTGTTAAAGTAGAACCAATAGTATTCTGAAACTTATAGTGAAAACCAGTGGTAGTTGATAGTCTGAGCTGCGAGTCAAAGAAAACAACCTTTTTGACAAAGCACAAAACACTGTTCTTAAGAAGCTATTGTATTGACTTTCAGCTCAGCAGATGGCCCAGTTAAAATCTCCAGTGCAAGTTTTTTTTAGCTTTGTAAAACACAGATAGTAGATCTATTGTCTGTTTGCTTGCAAGGCACAATGACGGGCAAAGCCTAGAGGCAAAAGGTAGAAACCCACTGGAATTTCAAGTTTCTAATACTTGCGTACATAAAAGTTGTTCATGCAAGCTCTGAAGATCATGAAGGGTGAAGACATGCATGGATTACTTGTGATAAAGAGAGGTTTCACAGTCTGAAGTTGTCAGGGGGTATTTTAGAGCTATACAGCATGAACTTGAAAGTGGGGGCCCTGCAAAGAGCACCAATGCCATTTCATTCATTTGAATTAAGAATTCACCTTGCAGCTGAATTTAGCAGTGCAGTCAAATCTCTGTAGAATAGCAAGTTTCCATAATTTTATAAAAAATGTCCGGTGTACTATTTGTCTAGATCGCATCTTTGAATATATAGTGTGATGGTGTGGAGGGGTAAGGGGTGTGCAGGTGAAGACAGGCAGATGGTGATATGCGCAGGAACCAAGGGACAGCAGCCAGTCAAGAAGACACAGAGACGATGTGGAGTTTTTCTCCTTTTATTGCCCTTGCATAGCAAAGAGCTCAAACCAGGAACACTGCCCTGGGAACTCTTCTCTCTCTCTCTCTCTCTCTCTCTCTCTCTCTCTCTCTCTCTCTCTCTCTCTCTCTCGGCACTCAGCGCACTGAGCACTCTCGCACGCTGATCGCTCGCTCGGGGACCACACTAAACAACACTCTAGACAATACTCTGGGGAACACTCTTCACACTCACATCGCGCGCCTCACTACATACAGCTTGACTGGACCGCAAAGCCGACAACGCAGCGCTGCAGGCAAAATGAGCCTTGCGAGACGGCAAATGACAAAATTTGTGCTATCTGCCGTGGTTTCTGCATTGTCTAGCTCGCCGTACGTTCAAAGTGTCCAAACATATTAGACATCAATGAAAACCTCAGACCCAAAGGAATAAAATGCAATAAGTCATATTTGACAATTCTGTGGCTGTGTAAAGTTATTAGCAATTAAAGTCCGAGAATGAAGCCACTTTTAATGAGTTTACGTCATATTTTCCTTTATTTCGATGAAAAATACTTAACAACATGGAATATTTTTGTAATGAACGAAAAGCTGGCATTTCGCTCTTTTTATACATATAAATTTCATTATCCAAGATGCCGTCTGCGCGGAGAGCTTTGTGTTTAAAATTTGATAGAAAACACAACTTGCTTTATCGTCACATGGCTGTCGCCATGTGCGTCTAACACGATCTTCGATAAAATGTTACTCCGTTGGAATGGTCCATTGGATAATGATTTTTTTATATATTTTCGGTTGCTTCTATCAGAGAAATGAAGTCATTAAAAAGATTTCGACAGGGAAATTCAAATTTCATAAAACAACGATTTAGATCAAAACTCCGACAATGAACAAAGAAGGCGACTCGCTCAAGTGACCGGCGCCATCAGTCATTTCATATAGTCGCAAGCTTGTACAGAAAAAGATCATAGGCATGCAATATACAAAATGAGAACTTATGGACTTTTACTTTCGATGCGCATTGGATTCTTTAGATTCTCTCATACTTTTTGTGAAATCAAGAATTATTTACAGTTTGTTTCGTTGGACAGTTCAAAATGGCGCCAAGATTAATTTGGTTGAAATACCAGTTTTAGGGAAAATATGGGCTTCTCAGTTCAACACGATTGTAACGAATAGAATACATTGATTTTTGTGACTTCAGCGACGTATACACAACTATGTAGGTTCTGAGGTATTCATGATTTAAGGAATTTACACAATAAAAAATGATTCAACCAAAGGAGGTAAGGGAGAAGATAACTCATGAACAAAATATCTTGTTTACGACGGGTGACTAAGAAATATACACTGTTAGCACCCGGCTACAATAGGAAATGCAGGTTTCAAAAAAGAAAAAAAAAAAAGGCAGGTTAAAAAAAAGATGGGGGGAGGGGGGTATATGAAACTAATTTCATACAAGTCAGAACACTGGACTTCAGGAAAACAACTCATTTTATGAACCAAAGCAGAAACTTTTGTCTGAATACCACTGTTCAAATGAAAACTTTTGAGATGGCTGTTCTTGGTGAATGGTCATTGGATGGATACTGGGTGTGTGGGGAATAGTGTCTGAATATTTAAGCTTGTCAGCAATCTTCTTCTTCTTCGTTTGACTCACAGCGTCAGCCCAGCCTCGTTGATAAATGTAGCCGTTTTCTCCAGGTCTTGTCGGCAGCCGTGGAGCTTCGTGTGCAGCGGAGTCGGCGTTGGCCACACGGTTTCTCTCAGTCCCTTGAGAAGGGGACAGGTCTGTAGGATGTGTTCTGGTGTTTGGTCTTCAAGACCACAGGAGCAGGAGGGGGAAGGCGCCAGCTTCAGCTTCCTATGCAGGTGGCCATTGAGTCGGCAGTGGCCAGTTCTGAGTCTCATAATGACCACCTGCTCCTGTCTCTCCAGAAGATGGAAGGCATCCCTTGTGGGTTGTGTGGTCGCATCAGAGCCTTCACAAGGGTCTTGTTCTCTGCGAAGCTGACGCTGTTGTCTGGTTGTCTTCCTCTGGCTCCGGTTTTGGCGAGCTGATCGGCTGCCTCGTTCCCTGGGACTCCGCAGTGGGCAGGTACCCATTGCAGGACTACTCGTCTACTTTTCGCGAGTTCCTGGAATTTCTCCATTAGACGAGGAAGTTTGTCTCCTGCAAGGGCCTCCAGGACGTACAGCGCATCAGAGAGGAAGACAACTTGGGTGCAGTCGCTCTGTGATTCATGAATCATGGAGGCTGCCTGCATGAGGGCCTGAACTTCTGCAGCATAATTGGAGCAGTGTTTCCCAGTTGGTATCCCTGCTGTGGTGGTGTGTGTCCCTCAGGTGACTTGCTGAATACGCCCGCTCCTCCATCAGACACTGCGTTGGTTGCTGAGCCGTCAGTGTACGCATGTATCCAGGATTCTTCAGGGTACTTCTCAGCAATCATGGCAAGTGTGAGAGTGCGTTTGACGATGTCATCCTGAGAGTCTCCTGAGGCAACCTGTGGACTGTTGTGGAGATGTGAAGATTTGTGAAGTCTTCACTCCAGGCTGTGGCAGATCAGAGGGGTCCAGTGGGTTGGCAGGTGGCAAGCCATCTTGATGCTCCCTGGCAAGACTCTTGCTTTCATGGATGAAGCTACTGCGTTTGAGACGATTCTTGGTCAGGTTCTGCATCCTCTTGTTCATCGGATGTTGAGTCAGGCACTTGAATTTCTCTGAACCATGGTCTTTGCGTCTCTCCTCTGGTGGAGGGGCTGTATGGCAGTAACCTCCTCCATGGCTTTTATTGGTGTAGATCGCATGGACCCGGTGATGATCCTGAGGGCTTGATTTTGGACCCTATCCAGGGGGATGCTGGTGGGTCTTCGCTGCTGTTGACCAAGCTGTTGAGCCAAACTCAAGATGGGCCTGACTGCTCCCTGGTAGACGCGCTTGAGTATTTGTTCGTTTGCTCCCCAGCTGGTTCCGGCTAGCTTCCGCAGAATGGCAAGCTTTCGTCTGGCCTTTGCTTCAGCTTTCTGGGATATGTGGTGGTCGCCAGGTTTGCTTCTTGTCAAAGGTGACACCAAGATAGGTTGCCTCCTCTTCGTGTTTCAGGGCTGTGTCTCCAAGTTTGATGGGCCCAGCCTTTTGTTTTGTTGACAAGGTGAAGAGTGTTGGGAAGATTTCTCCTTGTTGATTGCCACACACCACTTATCTGCCCATGCCGCCAGCTTGTCAGTCGCTTGTTGCATTGTATGTATGTGGCAGTAGTAGCATGCTCTTCCTTGCACCACAGCACCAGGTCATCTGCATAAAGTGCAGCATGGATACCTTTGGGAAGTTCTTGGATGAGGTCATTAATGAAGACCAAGAAGAGTGTAGGCGAGAGGACGCCTCCTTGTGGGACTCCATGTCGCAGCAGTACAGTACTTTTTTGCCTTTTCGTCCGTTGACTGTGACTCTTGCTCTGCGGTTGTGGAGGTAGGATCTGATCCAATGCAGCATGTTGCCAGCGACTCCACATCTATGCAGTTTCACAAGGAGGCCATCAGTCCAGACTTTGTCAAAGGCCTTTTGTAGATCGATCCAGGTGGCAAAGACAAGCTTTTGCTCCTGGAACGCATCCTCTATTTCTTGGGAGAGGTAGGTGGTCTGGTCTTCTGTGCTGCGAAACGGTCTGAAGCCTGCCTGTTCAGGAGCCAGGATGTTTTTCAGTCTCGAGATACCAAAGCAGGCGCTGGTTGACCATCCTCTCTAGGGTTTTGATGACGCAGCTGGTGAGGCTGATTGGTCTGTAACTGGCAGCCTTCTTCTTGTCCTTGCCTTTTTTGAGGACAGGTATCATGATGGCTTCTCTCCAAACTTGTGCCAAGTCTCCAGTTTCCCAGCTCAGGTTGAAGACCTCTAGAAGTTTGAGGGTGGCTGTGCTGCCAAGGTGCTTCAGCATCTCGTTAGTGATCCCATCTGGCCCTGGGGGTTTTCCGATTTTTCAGCTTCCTCAGAGCTGTCTGGAGCTCATGGAGAGTAAGGGGCTGCTTCATGGGTTTCACGTTGGTGTCTTGTCGTCTCTCTCTCTGTTCTCTTCTTGCTTCTCTTTGCTGAGGAGTGCTGACAGGTATAGTGCTCTCGCTTGCGCAGATATCAGCAAAGCGGTTAGCTGCGCATCTCCCTGTCAGCATCTCTCTCATTCTCTTCCAGTGTAATGTTCTGGCCTTTGCTGTCCTCATCGTTGAGTTGGCCTACAACTCTCCACAGTTTTTTGAGCCACTTTTTCTCAAGGTTCAGGGCTGCTGCTGTCTTCTCTCTCCAGCTTTTGCGCCTGGCCTGGATCTTTGCCTTGAGGAATTTGGCTTTTGTCTGCTGCAGTCGCAGGTGGTTCTCGTCCGATGGGTTGTTTTCTGCATCTTGTCTGGCCTCTGTCATCTCGTCCTGTAGCTCTTGAAGCTGGTTGCTCCAGTAGGGTTTGTACTCTTTCTGAGCACCACGTGGAATGGTCTCTTTGGCAGCCTGCAAGATGCTGGCGTTCAGGACTCTGACAACATTGTTTATGTCTCTGCCCTGACTTGAAGGTCCTTGGTGAGAACGTTGGTGCGGTGACTGAAAAGCCTCCATTTTGCCTTCTTGTAGTTCCAGCGTGCGGGCACTGGGCGACTGGCTGTGCTTTTGTTGATCTTCAGGAACACTGGCCTGTGATCGCTACCTCCTAGCTGCTCTCCCACTTCCCTGGTGATGTCCTGGTGTACATCTTCAGTGCAGAGAGCAAGGTCTGGGGTGGAGGTAGTGCGCCATCGTCTGGAGTAGAAGGTTGGAGTGTCACTTGGGGAGTTGATCAGGACGAGATGATGTTCGTCTTGCCAGTCTTCCACTTCTTCTCCTCGGCGATCCATCTGGCTGTAACCCCAGCTCTGGGGGGAGTGACTGTTGAAATCACCTACTGCGATAAAGCTCGAGCCTGGGACGTTGATAGTGCCGAGTGACAGTGGCTGGTTGTCAGGGCAGTAGAAGTTCAGGATGTGCAACTCTGTGTCATCAGTTTGGCCCGAATCATCTGGTACTCAGCACCCTCCTTGTGGACTGCTGTTTCGCTGGCATCGATGTTGTCCGGACAAGTGTCAGGATTCCGCCCTTGCTTCTGTCAGCTCTGTCCATCTAAATGGCTGGTAGCCTCGGATTTTGAATGCCTTTCCCGTTTTCAGGTGTGTGTCTTGAAATGCAGCAGACGTTGATGTTTTCCTCGTGCAGGATGTGTTCAAGCTCCGTCTTTTTATTCATGACTCCTGCATTCCAATGCATCACCTCGAAAGGTTGTTGCTTCTTGGATGTTGTTGTTGAAGTGCTGCCAGTGCTGCCAGTCGCTGTCCTCTGCCGCCCCCTGGCGTGATAAGGCGGACGAGAGGGACCTCCAGTCGCTGTGGGTGTGGACTCCGTTGAGGCTCGGAGCCCGGCGCTGCCCCATCCTGGAGGGACCTCAATGGGCGAGCGCCATTCTCATCTCGGCTGGCTGACATTGTCATATGGCGATGATGCGTGGTGTCGTGGTTTATTAGAGTGCGCCGTGCAGCCCAACACCTCTCCGTCTTCAGCACTCAAGGTTTCTGTAGGGGTTACCCCGCCCTTAGCTCATGGTCCAAAGTCCTGCCCTGTGAGCACAGGGGGGATTGTTTCTCCGAGGGTCCCACCCCGTAGCTAGAGGTTTTAACGCGCCTCATGATCGCGTGATGAACCCGTCATGGGACATATGGGGGGTATTTCTTGAGTGCAGCAGTGCCACCTGCTGCCCCACCCCGTCCTGCTGGGAGCACCGCCAGTTGTCCGGGACTGCTTATTCGACCAGGCGGGCCTGACTTATATTGCAGCTAACCCTCATATCTGAGGGCCGTTCCCCTATCCGCCACCCAGGACCCGCCGGGTTGGGGATGGTCGCCCCGCCACTGAATTGGAAGTAGCCTGTCCCCGGAGCTTGTCAGCAATGAAAAGTTTCTTTTAGCCTCTTAACCACAAAAGTCGGTGTTTAATTTATGCAAGGTGTTTTGTCACTTTTTTAGAATTTAGTAATGTACCAATTACAATTTTTTATGAGCTCTCAGGCATTTGCATTTTAAGATTTTACATGGAGTAATAGTGCTCATTGACAAATTAGATTGGAATGCCCATGTCTCTGCTAAACAGTTCTTTTCAAGTTAATGTTAGTGTAATTTTTTAGTCTCCGTCCAACAAACCCTGAATATTTCTTGATTTCTATTCAAAATGAGCAAAGTATGATAAAAATAACATGCTTGCTGTTCATGCATTGTAATAATAACATTTCATGCTGTTCAGTTAGTACTTACAATTGCTATGAAGAAAAATAAAAGAAGTTTAAGTGGGTCTATCCTTTGACCTTAATTGCAAAAAAAAAAATATATATATATATATATATAGATGTAGCCGGGTGCTAACAGTGTATATTTCTTGGTCACCCATTCTAAATGAGATATTTTGTTCATGAGTTATCTTCCCCCTTACCTTCCTTGGTCGAATATCGTTTTTTTTGTGTGTAAATTCTTTAAATCATGAATACCTCAGAACCTACATAGTTGTTTATACACATTGCTGAAGTAACATGTACTCTATCATTACAATCCTGTTGGAGTGAGAAGCCCATATATTTTTCCCTAAAACTGGTATTTTGACCAAATTAATCTTGGTGCCATTTTGAATTATTCGACAAACAAACCGTAAATAATTCTTGATTTCACACAAAAAGTATGAGAGAATCTAAAGAATCCATGAATGCGCATTGAAAGTAAAGTCCATAAGCTCTCATTTTGTTTATCACATGCCTATGATCTTTTCTGTACAAGCTTGCGACTGTACGAAATGACTGAAGGCGCCGGGTCCCTTGAGCGAGTCGCCTTCTTTGTTCATTGTCGGCGTTTTGATCTAAATTGTTTTATGAGATTCAGACTTCCCAATCGAAATCTTTTTAATGACTCCATTTCTATGATAGAAGCAACCAAAAATATACAAAAATTATCCGATGGACCATTCTAACAGAATAACATTTTATCAAAGATCGTGTTAAAGGCACATGGCAACGGCCATGTGACGATAAAGCAAGTTGTGTTTTCTATCAAATTTTAATCGCAAAGTTCTCTGCTTGGACGGCATCTTGGATAATGAAATCTATATGTATAAAAAGAGCGAAATGCCAGCTATTCATTCATTACAAAATTGTTTCGTGCTGTTTGGTATTTTTCATTGAAATAGAGGAAAATATGACGTAAACTCGTTAAAAGTGGCTTCATTCTCGGGACTTTAATCACCAATAAACTTTACACACAGCCACAGAATTGTCAAATATGCTTATTCCATTTTATTCCTTTGGTTCTGAGGTTTTCATCGATATCAAATATGTATGGATACTTTGAAACGTATGGCGAGCTAGACAACACAGAAGCTGCGACAGATAGCACAAATTTTGTCATTTGCTGTCTCGCAAGGCTCATTTTGCCTGCGGCACTGCGTTGTCTTCTTTGCGGTCCGGTCAAGCAAGTATATATTTGGGGGCACGGCGTGAGTGCGAGGAGTGTTGCCTGCTGGAGTGTTCCCTGGTGCGAGCGATCAGCGCGAGAGAGGAAATAAAAGAAGGAAAACTCCACGTCATCTGTGTCTTCTTGACTGGCTGCTGTCCCTTGGTTCCTGCACTTACCACCATCTGCCTGTCTTCACCTGCACACCCCTTACCCCTCCACACCATCACATATATATATATATCGGAAGTAGTACACTTCATTTTATCCTTGGGCTCTGAGATTTTTGTCAATAGTTACGTTTGAATGGATAGTGAACATAGGCGCTGTGATAGGAAGCGCAAACTTCTGGCAGTTTCAGCCTAGCAAAGCTCATTAGTGGCATTTTGTTTCTGGCTTCTAGGCCTGGATTTCTGCTGTACATAAGTGCTGTTTTCTGGAAGGTATTTTCATGGGTGAAACTTCTTCAGTCTGAGGACGGAATCCGTTTTATGAAATTATTTGAGACGGAATTTTTCGGGGTGGGGGTGGGGTCCAAAACGGTCTCTAAAATTGCGTAAATTATATATCGAGTGCGTCTTGCCATAAAACAGAAGTGCCGAATCAGAAGTAATCTTTATTTTAGGGAACAAAGATAAAGCACCTTTTGCCGAAATCTAGATTTCAAGTTTGGAGTTCGTTGGAAACGGTGAGAATGTCCTATCTTAAAGAATGTGATTTAGTTGAGGAGATTGACGCTGGCATCACTAACAAGTGGCAATGAGCTTGCCTGAACAAAAGAGATGATGAAAAATGACAGCATCATGTTTGGTGTTTGAAAACGAACGAATCTGGTGTAGCGTTTTGCTGCGTGTGCAACTCGACCTCAAGTATGGATCCCAGTGGAAAATCTCGGCTAGTAAAACATGCCTGAAGTCCAGACCATATTAAAAGCATGAAGGGTAAAAATTTCAGTAAAAAATCTTTTTCAGCAGCGCTCCATGCCCCCCCTCCCTCCCTAGTGACACGCACGCACGCACGCACACACGCACGCACCCACAAAGATGGATGTAAGGCAGAGAGAGAGACATAATAGTATGGGGAATAAAAGTAAAAAAAAAAAAAAAAACATTAAAAAAAAAAAAAAAAAAACTGAGGGTTTTCTAGGAAAAGGATGGGGAAAAATTACTAACGGTTTTATTTCTTCCGTGCAATAAAATGGGTTAGTTTTGGAAGTACAGTGGAAACTTTTAAGACCTTAGAAAATGCACAGAACTGTGATCTTAACATGAAACATGGATTTTAAAAAAAAAAATTTTTTTTTTTATAGAAGATAGGTAATTTAACAGACAGTTTGATGGAACCGTCACAGAATTTAGAGTCACTTTAGAGGAGGAAGTCTTATTAGGGAAGGTCTAAATAGAAAGGTTTCACTACACTGTATTTCACACACAGGAAAACACTGTATTTCACACACAGAAAAAAACAACAAACGAACAACAAAAAAAACACTTCATGTATAGGAAACTGTCATGTAAGCAATAAATATGTGTTTCAAACAAGGCCTTGGTTCCAGATTTCCTTTCATCAGAGGCCATGAAAATTGTTTGAATTTTTCAAAAAATCATTTTGGCTGGGGGACTTTGCCCCCCTGAGCCCCCCACCAGAGGCGCTGCCCCTGGACCCCGCCAGGGGCCTAGCAGCCCTTGGACCCCAACCTTTCAGTTTTTCAATTTTTTTTTCCAGTTTCACCCCCATGTATTTTCCTAGGGTGCAGAAAGCAAGCTGTACAAAAGTAAACTAAATAAAAGGAAGAGACTCCATCTTGTACCCTCTATATTTTCCTTGATTGGCAGCAGTCCATTGGTTCCTGAATCTGCTATCTGTCATCACCTGCACCCCTCCAGTCCATCATATCAGAAACGCTAGCAAACTGTTCAGTCAGTGTATTAGGATATCATTTTTTGAATTTGGGACAACTTTGGCAGTCGAGCTGAAATTGATCCTTTATCTTTTATAAGCATTTTGAATTTGAAGCTTTCCTAACTCGAGTGCTTTTTGCAATTATATTTACATTTCCTTTTTGCACTTTTATGGATTGTTTAGTTTCATACTTGTAAGATCATGCTGCCTTTTCTCTTTTGCTTGATGATGACAGCTCTTCCTGTAAGTTGATTAAATATGCAAAAGTGCGCAGGGTTATGAACTCTTGAGTGGTCATTAAAGATCAATGTTTGGCCAGTTAGTGTAATGCTATTTTGGCTGCTTTTTTTGGTCATTCAGTGGCTGAAGAATTGTGCAAAAGTCTTATCAGACCCAAGATAAGTCTGTCGTATGTCGGATTAGATAATTAGACCTGATGAAAACCCAATTGTATAGTGAAGTTGGTTGGTCATTTTCAGTAAGGTCACACCAGGAAGTTGCATGAAAGGGAAGTTTAGTTCAGGAGTCCTACTAGATTTCCTTTTTCAGAATGCCATTTAACGTTGTTTCAAGTATGTTCCGTCGTCTTTATATTGTGCATCTTTTTTGTTTTTTTTTTATAAAGATTTTTGCATTAACTGTACGTGGACTGTTGCAGGCGGACCAGTGTACTGGCCTGCAGGTTTCCTCATCTTCCACAGTTTTGGTGGGGGCACAGGGTCCGGCTTTGCCTCCCTCCTGATGGAACGTCTGTCAGTGGACTATGGCAAAAAGTCCAAACTGGAATTTGCTATCTATCCTGCTCCTCAGGCAAGTTTTTTGAAAATATTGTAGAGGTCGAACACTGGATTTTGAAAATGGCACATACATGCCTACCCCTATGGAACTTAGGTATTTTTCTATGGCAGTTAAAAAAAAAAAAGAAGAAGAAGTAGTAGCTACGGCGATTACGAAATTTATTTTTTGTATGGTAAAAAGATTTTTCAACAAAATTTACTGAAAACGATCGCGAGTTGAAGCAGACGATGCTTTTGAAAGCAGAAGCAGAACACCAATGGCTTCTGCTATAGAGGGATGTTAAACTCGGTTATTAAAGCAAATGATGCTTTTCAAAGCGGAAGTACTAAACCGGATATCGCAAGTATTTGAAGTTTCGAGAAATATGGTGTCTAATACAAAGAGAAGGCAAATGGATGTGCCAACTGGTGATGCCGATGAACCTGCATTCAAAGAAAAAAAGGAATGCTACTGATTTTGAGTCCGTGCTGAAATTTGAAATCGGTGCTGCTGAAATTCATTTTTAGGGGTAGGCATGTATGAAATGGCACATGTTAGCTGCTAACCCTCAAGAATTTTTTTTTTAGGAATTTCCTGTTTTGAAATTCATTATCAGGATCCTGAATTTGAAAATTGTACAGATTTTATCAGAAAAAGTAGGGTTTGAGTGCATGTGTTCATTTAAGAGACTATAGAATAACCCAGTTTGTAATAGTTTTTGATTTTATCTTTATCATGAACCAAAATATTTACATACAATTTTTCATTGTAATTCAGAATGTGCAGCTTGACTTTAAATGGGGAAAGAAGTTTTTTATTTGATAGTGAACTCAACTTGGTTCTATAAAAACACCATTTTCTTTTTCAACACTGCAGCAGGATCATGCAAGGGATGTAATTCTGCAGTCAGATTTACATCCCTTTCTAGATCTGGTGACCAGCAAATGAGAGGAGCAGTGTCTTCTATGATTCTGGCTTGAAAAAGTGAATTTGTGGAATGGCCATTCATTTGTGAGATTTTCTTATCTCAACCGGCTCATACCCAGCGTTCATTTGTTATAGGCTTAGTCAGGAAGACTAGCGATACGGTTGAGTTTTACCAGCTTAAATAGATGCATCTTTAAAACTTCCACATAATGGATGAGTCTCTAAGTGTGTTGCTCAGATTTCATGACTGACTCTGCAGATGCCTGTATCTCTCAGGCCTGGTTGACACCAGGAACACACAGTCCAGTCATGTAGTCTTGGACCAGAATGGAACTTCATAGTATATATCCCATTATCCCCATTTTCATTGATAGCATTGAAAGTCTCAAATTCTGTGGCCCTTCATGCTCTTGTGGTGATTTCAGTTTTCTTTCCTTTCCATGGTGAGTTTTGTTTTTGACAAAACTGGCTGACTTGTTAGAAGAGGATGAATTCTTTTCAATGGTTGAAGCAAGCAGATTAGCAACTGCTTTTTTCTCTGTTATTAAAGAATTAGAAAACTTGAGGTGGTTCACAGTGGGGCAGGTGTTCTTCCCTTAATTTTCTTGATGATGATTTTCCACACTTTTTTCTTCGATGTTTTGGATGTGAGACTTGAGCAAAACTGTCTCCAAGATAATCACTTACTGGTCTTATATATGTGTTAGATTTGGCCCTCAGTTTCTGGTGCGCTCGGACGTTGGGCATCGAGGGTCTGCAAGAGACCCTACGTTGAGCTCTTTTACGGGTTTTGTTAATTTCTTTGCACTCAGAATTGAACCAAGGAACTTTTGGCATTACGGGCTTCTTGGAAGATGTCTGGATGGTTGACTTTGCACAATTCAGTATGAAATCTGAAAGACTTCCTGCTGGATCGTGACTTTGCAGGATCTTGTCCTCTTCCAGATCCATAAGAAACTTAGTGGCAAAGAGGTCCCAGTCTGCTTTGTTGAAATTGAGGCGTTCTGGCAAAGACTCGCTCTCTGCATTCGTACACCGAAGCAACACAGGAAAGTGGTCACTACTACCATGCAGGTCCTCATCAACCTCCCAAACAAAATCCCAAAACAAAGATGGATCACAGACAGAAAGTTCCAGACAAGATGTGGTGCCATTAGCGGAGTGAAAGTAAGTTGGTGATTTCCTATTCAAGACACACAGATCAAGCTCCGAAAACACTTCCTCTAAAAGCAGACCCCGTAGTGAAGATCTCTCACTTCCCCATAGAGGAGAGTGGCCATTCAGATCACCCAACAGCAGGAAGGGTCGAGGAAGCTGCTCCAAGAAGAGTGAAATGAGGTCCTGTTTGGTGACGCAGATGTTTGGAGATAAGTACAAACTACCGATAGTAACTGTGGAGAGTAACCCGAGCTGCCACTGCCTGAAGCGGAGTCTGCAGAGCAACTGGGCTGTACAGAACAGAGTTGTGAATGAACAAGGCAACTCCACCAGAAGCACCATGTTCAACAGACTGTGCAGGTAGATTTAGAAAACTGTAGCCCAAAAGTGAAAAATTTTTGTCAGACTTGAGAAGAGTTTCTTGGAGGGCAATTAGCATCGGCCTGGCCTCACGGCACAACAGCTGCAATTCTTCATAATTGGAAGACAGTCCCCTGATATTCCAATGTATGATTGAATCCATTGTGGATGAGTCCGTCATAAAAGAAATATGGTGAAGGAAAATAAATCTCGTAATTCTTTCTTTATTCCATATCAACATCATCTGGATCCGAGAGAACTGCAAATCTGTTGAAATTTCTCTCCGCTTTTTTCTCTCGATCTGATAAAATTTTGTTCGGCGTTTTCTTTTTAGGTGGCGACTTGGTCTTCTTTCCTCCAGAACCGCCAGCTCCCTTGTTGACAGCTGTAGGGTGCACTTTGGAGGATTTTGAGAGGGTGGTCTTGTCTTGCACTTCAACGACTTCCACTCTCTGCCGCTCTGAAGTGCCTGTAGGTCTTTTGCCCCCTGATGGTCTGGGGGGGGCGGGAGTAGGTTTCGAAGACTGACTCGTATCTGAAGGCGATGACTGCTGGGGTTCATCGCATGCAGTGGTTCTGCCTGAGGCTACAGACTTGGTTTCTGGCTCTCTCTCGGCAAACGAGGAGGACTCCACCGTCTGCACTCCAATGCTGACTGTTGTTGGCTTCTTTACTGCAGCTGCAAACGAGAGCCCAGCAGTTGGTTGACTTTTCATAGCAATCTTTTTCGCCTCAAAAAACGGGATTCGCTGTTCAGTCTTTATTCTCTGAATTTCCTTTTCCTTTAACCAGTTTGGACAGGTCTTCGATGATGATGGGTGCTTGCCTCCACAGTTGGCACAGAGTGGTGGACCGGCACACACACCCTGGTGGACTGGCTGGCAGCAGGTACCACACACCTCTTCTTCCGTACATCTATCCCTCACATGGCCGTACCTCTGGCACTTGAAACAGCGCAGAGGTGATGGGATGTACAGTGACACTGAAACTCTTGGGTAGCCCACCGTAATCGACTCCGGGAGAGAAGTAGAGCAGAAGGTCAAGAAAAGGGTGTCAGTTGGAACCCTGTCATTGTCTTTACGCACAAGCACACGATAAACGTGGGTCACTCCTTGAGATGCCAGCTCTGACTTGATTTCAGCCTCTGACACTCCTCTCAGATCTCTGCACCGGATTACTCCCTTCAAAGAGTTCATATTTGTGTGGAGACACCCCCTGATCGGTCGATCCACCAACGTTGTCGATTTTAACAGCATCTCGGAGTGCAGCTTGGAAGAGCACTCAACCAGAAGTGACCCATTCCTCAGTCTCTTGCGCGCTCTTTGGCTTCCCGCTGAGGCCATTGATTCCCTTCGCAATTGCAAAAAGGACTCAGGCCTGACAGAGGCTATCCTCATCTGCTCCCTCCACAATCAGCCAGCTGGGCCAGAAGCCTGAAAGGACTCTCGTCTCATGTTCCGAATCCGTGTCCGTCTCTGTTTCTGAATCCTGCCTGTGTCTTTTTTTTTTGTTTTTGGTGCCATGGTGTATTCATTAGAATTCATCTCTCTTGATTCCCACCCGCCATCGAGTCCCAACAAGGGGGATGCCCATTTTATACGGAATTCCAGTATATCTGGGCACCAGGACTTCAAAGGAGATATACACAGGCCTGAAAGCATCCCTGCCACAGAAGCTTCCAAACCTGTTAGACCCGAGCGCGCCGCCTTCTAGCCTGAGCTAGGGCATGCACGCGACCAGTCGCTTGATTGAAGTGGGCCACTTCGACCACCTGTCTAGAGGAAGTCCAGGCCAAAGAGGTGTGTTGACTTGATGCACCGCAGTCACATCAGCGGTCTCAACCTCCAGGATCCTATTCTCCCCCATCACAGGACACACCGCACGGCAAACACGGTAGGCCTCAAGAAAGACCACAGAGAAAAGAAGAGCGTGGGAAAAGAAGATTTGAAGGGGAGACGAAGATAGAAAAGAGCCAAATAAGAAAGGCAGAAAACAAGAAAAAGGAGAAAGGCGGGTTACTATTAGTCAGGATCCTCACCCTTAGCCTGTCTGACATGGGAAGCCCTACCAGGGGCATCAACTCCTTACCATGTTGCGCTTAGGTCAGACAGCATCGTCAACTTTTCAGGCCTTGAAGCATTTAAAAAAAACTAGCCTATCTTCAAGTATTGATGCCCCCGCCATCAAAGCCTAAGGGATCACAGGACCACGCAAGCCCTCCGACCACGGCAAGGTTGCAACCCCCGGAGGGTGCCCTTAAAGAAAAATCACCCTGCAACTTTTCGTCAGACAACATGGAAGACTACAATCTTCCTTTCACTTTAAATGAATTGAAATCTTACTTTCTTGCAACGATTCCTCTCTGGGTATAGATGAAATCCATTATAAACTTTTGAAAAATCTTCCACAAAAAGGTCTGCACATCCTGCTACATGTATACAACATGTATGGACTACTGGATTCTTTCCACCATCTTGGCGAAAAGCCCTCATCATTCCTATTCCCAAACCTGGAAAAGATATCTCCAACCCGTCAAACTACCGTCCAATAGCTTTGACCAGCTGTGTCTGTAAACTGATGGAGAAAATGGTCAACGCTAGACTCATGTGGAAACTTGAAACCGACGGCCTTCTGGCGAAAGAACAGTGTGGTTTCCGTAAACATCATACTACAGTGGACCATTTGATTCGTCTGGAATCTACGCTTCGGAACGCCTTTCTGAACAAACACCACGCAGTGGCTATATTCTTCGACTTGGAGAAAGCCTACGATACCATCTGGAATTCTTCATGATCTCCATGATCTTGGTTTTCGGGGTCATCTTCCATTTTTCATTCAAAATTTTTTTTTGCAGACCGACAGTTTCAGGTCCGGGTTGGCACCACTCGCTCTGATGTTCATGAGCAGGAGTTGGGTGTTCCACAAGGGAGCATACTGTCTCCGGTCCTATTCAGCATCAAGATTAACAACATTGTCAAGTCAGTTCAGCAGGGTTCAGACTGCTCATTGTTTGTGGATGATTTTGCTGTCTATGCAACTGGAAGCCTGTGCCCGAGTGTCCAGCGCAGGCTCCAGCTTTGTGTGGATAAAATTCATCAGTGGGCGGATGAAAACAGCTTCACTTTCTCTCCTACGAAGACACAGTGCATTCACTTCCATAATTTTCATCAGTTTTTTCCAGATCCTGAAATCAAAATAGGGAAATCTCCCATTCCAGCTGTCACAGAGGCCAAATTCCTTGGAGTTATTTTTTGACCAAAAACTCAACTTTCTCAGCCACATTAAACACCTCAAAACCTCTTGCCAGAAAGCTCTGAATATTTTGCGGGTCGTAGCACACACTGACTGGGGCGCTGATAAGAAAACTTTGCTGCACCTCTACAGAGCCTTGGTCCATTCCAAACTGGACTAAGGTTGTGCTGTGTACGGCTCTGCCAGACCGTCGTATATAAACTCTTGGACCCTATCCACCATCAAGGGCTTCGTCTCTGTCTTGGAGCATTCCGCACCACCCCTGTGTACAGCCTGTACGCAGAGGCAAGTGAACCTTCACTGTCCCAACCGCAGGCTGAAACTGTCTTTGAATTACTACGTCAGACTGTTCTCCGAACCTGGAAACCCTGTCTGACTGTGTCTTTGACCCTCAGTTTCAAAGCAAATTTGAAAACAACCCAAACTGTATTCCGCCGTTTGGTCTTCGTATGCAGCCTCGCGCACGGAATGCAGGTCTAGACCTAGGAGTTGTGTCCGATTTTTTCCAAGTTTCCAGATAAACCTCCGTGGACCTTTTTCACACCAGAGATTCGTTTTGATCTTGCAGCTTTTCGCAAAGAGTCCACCAGCTCTCTGGCATACAAGGCTTTGTATGCTGACCTCTGTTCGAAACTCTCATCCAATCAGAAAATTTTCACTGACGGTTACAAGTCTGAAGATGGAGTGGCCTGTGCAGCCTACTGCCCTGGTGCTCCTTCTCAAATACTGTTAGAACATACTCCTTCAGACGCCTCTGCTTACTCTGCTGAACTTACAGCTCTGGTTCTGGCACTACGGATAATCTCCCAATCTACGAAGAGGGACTTTCTGGTTTTGTTGGATTCACTGTCAGCTTTGGAGGCCATAGCTGGCCGCAACCTTCAGCACCCCGAACTTTTACACTTTTTTGAAACTTTTTACCAAGTTGAAAGCGGAGGGTTACAACATTCTTTTGGCTTGGGGTCCCGGTCATGTTGGCATTGGAGGGAACGAAATGGTGGATCGTTTGGCCAAGAATGCCACAAGAGAGAAACTGTCAAACACATCTATCCCCTGCTCAGATTTGAAACCCAAAATTAACGATTATGTCAGAGACCTCTGGCAGGAGGATTGGAATACACAGACGGATAACAAACTCTTTCAGATCCGTCCAAACCTAAAGGAGTTCCTCTCATCTTCGTCTGGTGGTCGTAAAGAAGAAACAGTTCTGTGCCGGCTGCACACCGGCCATTCATATTTTACCCATTCCTACCTTTTAAAGAGTGAAGAAGCTCATTGGTGCATTCCATGTCATGTGCCACTCACAATGAAACATATTCTTTTAGAGTTGGGATTTGCACGATGTGAGACACAAACATTTTTACAGCAGATCCATGAAAACCTTGTTCAGAGATGTTCCGCTTGACGCGATCTTTGAGTTCTTGAAAGAGGTTAACATTTTTCATCGGATCTGAGATTTTACAGTGGAAAGATTTTTAACAAAGTTTTGGATGAGATTTTAGACGATGTCTTTTAAAGAATTGTGTGGATGAATAACCTGTGAGTTGATTTTAACGTGGTGACAGCCCTGATATGGCCCTTTGCGGTCGGCTGGGCTATAAGCAACATTATCTTATCTTATCTTCCATGGTGAGTTTATGTTAAGTCACTTATTGGCAAATTCGCAGGACATGGTGATGCAGTGCAGAGGGGCATGCTTGTTCTGCTGCTAAGCAGTTGTTGGTTGGGTTAAGGAGCTCAGTAGGTCGTGTTATGCAGGTGTTGGATTAGACATAGTGCCACTGAACAATAAGGAGGTGACTCTGCAGCAGTGCAGTTCTCCTCTGGTGGTATGCCTCATGGTGACATCAACTGCGCTCGGTGGATTGCTGGTGCCAGACTGCAGAGACTTGCCAGAATAAGGCTGTGGAGGGAAAGCTGGAATTAGTGTCATGAGGGCAATGCCGGTGAGGTGGCATGGAAGATGAGACTGGTGATTTTATGTAGAAAATTGATAAATGACTGTAGTTGTGTTTTAGCAATAAACCACTTGTGTAACCGACGGCCTTTGATTTTTTTTCTCTCTAGAATATGCCTAATTTATACATTATTCCCGAGTACTTAATTTAGTTGGTAAAAGTCTGTTTGAAATTTTGTGGATCATTTTGAACAAGGACAATCAAGTATTGTAGAATAAAGCCAAAATGACAGGTGGGTGTTAGCAATTTATACATACACACTGATGAAAGAATTGGAGGTTGACTGCAGCATGTTGACACAACAGGTGAAACAGCAAAAAAGGTCAAATGTAAACTTACAGGTGGAAAAGAAGTTAGGACGTTTCGAAACTTAGTGTCTTCATCATCTGAATGAGTTGGTGACAGACAGAAACAAGAAGATAGCAACAAACAAGGAGAAAAAAAAAAAGAGAATGTTCAAACACACACACACACACACACAGAGGTACACACACACACAGGTACACAGAAGGTGAGCACAACTAGCAAGGATATGGGAAGAGGGGGGGGGAGGGGTGGAAAGAGGCCTGCTGTAAACACACATCCTACACATGCACCCTTCACACACTCTGACAAGGGTGACACACATACTGACAAACGAACAAAAATTGTTAGGATAAGCCTGGAAGACACTACAGTCACTCCTTGTGTTCAGTCCATTTGGGACACGGGTGCCAAGGCAGGCGATGACTGTAGACTCCATGAACAGTCTATAAGGGCCACTTGCATGGTTCTGCCAGACCACAGCAACTCTTGAGGGATTGAAGCTGTGTTGAGGGCTGTTGAAGTGCACACCTACAGGGTCACTGTATGCCAGGCGCATTGACCGCAGGTGCCCTGAGAAGCAATTGTCTAGGCGACGGTATGTCTCACCAGTGTATTTCTTGTTACACAGTGTGCACTTAAGGACATGCACTATGTTCTCAGTCTGGCAGTTGAATGGTGCCTTGACAGTGAACCTCCCCTTGGGGCCGATGATGGTCCTTGATTGATCAATGAATGGGCATGTTTTGCAGCCTTTTATACCACAAGGACTGGTGCCTGGAGGGAGGGATGGTCTGTCTCTGGGGATAGCAGCTCGCACCAGGTGGGTCCCGAAGGTTGGTGTCACATTTGAACGCAATTAGTGGCGGGCGGGGAAAAACTTCTTGATGGGAAGGATCAGACTGTATGATGTGGAAGCTGCGGAGCAAGATGTTTTTTACAGGAAGGTTGTGGGTGAAATGTGGAAAACAACAGGGCGCTCGTCTTGCTTACAACGATGTTAAGGAGTCAGGGCCTGGGAGCGAGGGATAGAACGAGCTGACTCAAGACCCTTGTAGACCAAGTCCTCTGGATATTGTCTAGCACAAAAGAAATCCACCATCTTGTGTGCTTGATGTTCAAAGTCTTGATCCTCACTGCAGATGTGACGGAGCCGTTGGAACTGAGCCTGTGGAATACTGTCTTTGCAGGGTTTTGGGTGGCTGGAGGTGTACAGAAGGTAGAAATGGGAGTCTGTGTCCTTGTAGTAGATGCTGGTGGTCAGTCTTGGGTAGTTGGGCTCAGGCTGGGTGGTGACAGTGATGTCAAGGAAAGAGAGGGAGGCGTCAGAGATGCTGTGGGTGAACTTCAAAGCAGGGTGGAAGGTGGACAGAATGTTGATGAAGGTCTGGAGGGACTCTTTGCTACATGTTGCCATTCCCAGGATGTCATCGATGTAGCGTCTGAACAGCATTGGAGTGCATCCTGTAAAATGGCTGAAGACTTGCTCCTCAGTGTAGCCGACCAAGAGGCAGGCAAAACTGGGACCCATTTTCGTGCCCATGGCCACACCACTGCACTGTTGGAAGTGATCCTTGTTGAAGGAAAAAGAGTTGAGGGTCAGGACAAGTTCTGTCAAGCAGAGGACAGTGGGAGCATGGAGGTTGAGGGAGCTTTTTCTGAGGAAGTGTTTAATTGCTAGGAGACCCTCCTGGTGTGGAATGTTCTTGTACAGGGAGACAGTGTCCATGGTGAACAGCAGTTTGTCAGTACAGTCATCAGGGAAGGAGAAGTTGTTAAGCAGATTGAGAGCATGGTTGGTGTCTTTGACATAGGTGGGTAGATTAGCCACCAGCGGTTGGAAGAGCAGTGGGGCAGGCGCAAGCTGAGACAATCAGTCGTCCTGGATTATTGGTCTTGTGAATCTTTGGGAGAAGGTAGAACAGGGACTCGCGTGGTTCTTTCATGACAGCGTTGAGAGCTTCTGGGGGAAGATGGCCTTGTTCGATGGCAGTCTTGAGAGTTTTTCGGATGAGAGCACCATCACCCCCTCAGCAGAGAGGTGACAGCGACATTGCTGCACTGTTCCCATGCCCTCCTAGCACCTGGACTCCCAAGTCTGGAGCTTTTCCTGCTTTAGACTTTTACATACAGACTTGTACCAGTGAAATCAGCCAGGTACCCCCAAAGCCTTTCGTCACTCCAACATGACACCAGGAGAGAAGAAACAGCTCTACGGGAGCTCAAAGAAAGGAAAAAGACATTATCAAACCAGCGGACGAGGGTGGCGCAGTGGTTGTATTGTATGGCAGAAAGATTTGTACATTCAAGAAGCCAGGTCACAGCTGTCAAATGCTAGCTTCTACAGCCCTATCCCCAAGAAAACTACAAAGACTGACAATGCTCTCATCTGAAAAACTCTCAAGACTGCCATCAAACAGGGCCATCTTCCCCCAGAAGCTCTCAACGCTGTCATGAAAGAACCACACGAGTCCCTGTTCTACCTTCTCCCGAAGATTCACAAGACCAATAATCCAGGACGACCGATTGTCTCAGCTTGCGCCTGCCTCACTGCTCTCATCTAAGCTTTCCTTGACTCTGTCTTCCAACCGCTGGTGGCTGCCCTACCCACCTATGTCAAAGACACCAACCATGCTCTCAATCTGCTTAACAACTTCTCTCCTTCCCTGATGACTGTACTGACAAACTGCTGTTCACCATGGACACTGTCTCCCTGTACAGAACATTCCACACCAGGAGGGTCTCCTAGCAATTAAACACTTCCTTCAGAAAAGCTCCCTCAACCTCCATGCTCCCACTGTCCTCTGCTTGACAGAACTTGTCCTGACCCTCAACTCTTTTTTTTCCTTCAACAAGGATCACTTCCAACAGTGCAGTGGTGTGGCCATGGGCACGAAAATGGGTCCCAGTTTTGCCTGCCTCTTGGTCGGCTACACTGAGGAGCAAGCCTTCAGCCAATTTACAGGATGCACTCCAATGCTGTTGTTCAGGCGCTACATCGATGACATCCTGGGAATGGCAACATGTAGCAAAGAGTCCCTCCAGACCTTCATCAACATTCTGTCCACCTTCCACCCTGCTTTGAAGTTCACCCACAGCATCTCTGACGTCTCCCTCTCTTTCCTTGACATCACTGTCACCACCCAGCCTGAGCCCAACTACCCAAGACTGACCACCAGCATCTACTACAAAGACACAGACTCCCATTTCTACCTTCTGTACACCTCCAGCCACCCAAAACCCTGCAAAGACAGTATTCCACAGGCTCAGTTCCAACGGCTCCGTCACATCTGCAGTGAGGATCAAGACTTTGAACATCAAGCACACAAGATGGTGGATTTCTTTTGTGCTAGACAATATCCAGAGGACTTGGTCTACAAGGGTCTTGAGTCAGCTCGTTCTATCCCTCGCTCCCAGGCCCTGACTCTTAACATCGTTGTAAGCAAGACGAGCGCCCTGTTGTTTTCCACATTTCACCCACAACCTTCCTGTAAAAAACATCTTGCTCCACAACTTTCACATTATACAGTCTGATCCTTCCCTATAAGAAGTTTTTCCCCCCGCCCGCCACTAATTGCATTCAAACGTGACACCAACCTTCGGGACCACCTGGTGCGAGCTGCTATCCCCAGAGACAGACCATCCCTCCCTCCAGGCACCAGTCCTTGTGGTATAAAAGGCTGCAAAACATGCCCATTCATTGATCAATCAAGGACCATCATCGGCCCCAAGGGGAGGTTCACTGTCAAGACGCCGTTCAACTGCCAGACTGAGAACATAGTGTATGCCCTTAAGTGCACACTGTGTAACAAGAAATACACTGGTGAGACATACCGTCGCCGAGACAATTGCTTCTCAGAGCACCTGCGGTCAATGTGCCTGGGGCACAGTGACCTTGTAGGTGTGCACTTCAACAGCCCTCAACACAGCTTCAATCCCTCAAGAGTTGCTGTGGTCTGGCAGAACCATGCAAGTGGCTCTTGCAGACTGTTCATGGAGTCTACAGTCATCGCCCGCCTTGGCACCCGTGTCCCAAATGGACTGAACACCAAGGAGTGACTGTAGTGTCTTCCAGGCTTATCCTTACAATTTTTGTTTGTCAGTATGTGAGTCACCCTTGTCAGAGTGTGTGAAGGGTGCATGTGTACACTAGGATGTGTGTTTACAGCAGGCCTGTTTCCCATCCCTCCTCCTCCTCCCCCCCCCCCCCCTCTCTCTCTCTCTCTCTCTCCCCATATCCTTGCTAGTTGTGCTCCCTTCTGTGTGTGTGTGTGAACAGTTATTTTTTTTTTTCCTCCTTGTTGTTGCTATCTTCTTCTTCTTCTTGTTTCTGTCCGTCACCAACTCATTCAGATGATGAAGACACTAAGTGTCGAAACGTCCTCACTTCTTTTCCACCTGTAAGTTTACATTTGACCTTTTTTGCTGTTTCACCTACACACTGATGCATTTTCTTTTAAACCCCCAACATTTATTGGCTGAAACACAAGGGGGTTAGAGATGTTTTCAGTCCAAAACCAGGCTATCCCCTTTTCACACCACTACCGTGTTTCATCCACTGGTTCCTTAACTTTGACTGAAGAAGGCTGGCTGCTATGCACTTCATGTTTCAAGTTGCTTGTGCAGTTGCTTATTAATAGAGATCATCAGTACAAATATTGATTTAAGTGCAGCCATTGTATTGAAGGGCACCGTTAAGAAAAAAGCAAAGAAAATTTAGAAATCCATTTTAGATTTCTGTTATGTTTGAAACTAGAGACTTGTTTCTTATTTTTTCATTCATTCATTCTAAAAAAATTTTTTCTCTCCCCAGCTGTTTTAGTTTCAAATTAATTCGGAACAAAAAATGGTAACCAAATGGCAACATCGCCAACATACTGTTTTCAATACAACATTAAATGATCTTGTTCAATTAATTTGTTTTAAATGTCGATAACCTTTATTCATAACACAAAACCTCCTCAGACATGTTCTAAACTCATTCCCACTAATAACTCCATCTACATTAAGTGGACAGCCTTGGTCCTGGCTCTTGAAATGGTTTCTAAATCTAAACATAAAGATTTCCTCATTTTGTCAAACTCCCTTTCAGCATTGCTGGCCATAGCTTCAAGCACCCTCAACAGCTGAAATTATTTGAACTGTACACTTCTCTGAAATCAGATGGATATAACTTCTTTTTTTTGCATGGGTTCCTAGTCATATGGGCATTCGAGGCAACGAAAAGGTGATGAACTTGCCAAGAGTGCCACAAAGAAAAAGTTGAGCAGATTGTCTATCCTTCACACTGATCTGAAACCCCAAACCCAGACTTTATGTCAAAGACCTCTGGCAAGAGGAATGGAACTTGCCGACAGATAACAGATCACTTGAAATCCGTCCAAACCTGAAAGTGTATTTACCACGTTCCTGAGGCCGCCATAAAGAAGAAAGTTTTGTGCCGTTTGCATACAGGCTACTCATTTTACACCCATTCTTATCTTTTAACCCTTTTAGTGCCACATCCTTTTCATGCTCAGGTGTAACCATTTGCAAAGGGGTTACTGGTCATGGAGGATAATATTTAAAATAAAATTCTAGCATCCAGACTACTGAAAGAAAGTACATGTATGGTAGGTTTATTATGCTGCAATAATTATTGACCTTCATTCTTGTAAGTTAAGGTATAATAGACATCAATTGCAGAAAACGAGCACATATATTCTGAGAGGAACCGGCATTAGTGTTCGTTTCCACTCTAGGTCTAACTTGGGGTTTGTGCAAGATGGATAGTTATTGGGTCCACACAGTTCAAATGGGGAGTTAGAGTAACACTGAGAAGAAGGAAATTGAGAGTCGGTCACACTCAGAAACTCACCACTTCTATGTTTACAAATCACGCCAGAAGATAGGCAGAATCTTCTCCTTTGGCTCTTCTAACTTTAATCAGTAAAGGTTTTCAGGAGCAGCTTAGCAACTGCTTAGCGTGTATAGGTGATTGTGGATCCTCATGAAATCAGCTGGCATAACTGATGTCTGCTGCATTTTCAGGTGTCGACAGCAGTCGTTGAGCCATACAATTCTATCCTGACTACTCACACCACCCTGGAACACTCTGACTGCGCTTCATGGTGGACAACGAGGCTATCTATGACATCTGCCGACGTAACCTGGACATTGAACGACCCACCTACACCAATCTCAATCGTCTGATTGGCCAAATTGTCTCCTCCATTACTGCCTCTCTGCGCTTCGATGGTGCCCTCAACGTAGATCTGACCGAGTTCCAGACCAATCTGGTACCCTACCCCCGTATCCACTTTCCCCTGGCCACTTATGCCCCAGTTATCTCTGCAGAAAAGGCCTACCATGAACAGCTGACAGTGGCTGAAATCACCAATGCCTGCTTTGAGCCAGCTAATCAGATGGTGAAGTGTGACCCTCGTCATGGCAAGTACATGGCCTGCTGCATGTTGTATCGTGGTGATGTGGTGCCCAAAGATGTTAATGCTGCTATTGCTACTATCAAGACCAAGCGAACCATCCAGTTTGTTGACTGGTGCCCCACAGGATTCAAAGTAAGTGCCATGGCAGATTAATTCCATCCCAGTTTAGATTCAGAATCATGTTTTGTGCTAGGTAACACTTAATTACTGACCTTAAAGTAGCCATGTGCTGTCAGTAATGTGTGGAGTTAAAAGCAACTCTTAAAGTGCCTTGGGACATCCAGTTGACTTATAATTAACCAGACTTTAAATTAGATGTTTTTTTTCTTTGGCATGACATTACAATTTATAAGCAATTGGTCGCAAGAGGAAAAAATTTCATGGACCAAAATTTTTCATAACGAGTCTGTAGGGGGAGGGGGGTGTTCTTTTTTTTTTTTTCCAGTATTTGTTGCGTAAATCCTGTGAATCTAAACCAATTTGCACATCTCCCACAGTTTCTGCAAACTAATGGCTGTGCCCTTGTACATGGCCAACAGTCCGCATTAAGTGTAAAAGTGCAGGTAGCATGTGTTTCCAGCCATTTCAGTGTGTTGTACATAATTATGTTTAGAACATCAGAAGAAAGGTGAATTGATCATCTATGTAGTTTAGTTTTACGGTTGTCAGAAATTGTATATACACAGATTTTATCTTGAAGTTTTTCTTGGCTTTTAGAAAAACAGTCTCTCTGTATCGGACATAACTCAATAAATGAATATATGAAATCGGAATTGGCGTTTGTTTCGTAGTTCAGAATGTATTTACTGATTATCCCCCAGTATCTAGTATAAAATACGAAAAGAAACTTGAAGTAAGATTTACATTTGCTGGATAGAATATATCTACTGTTACTCTGCCTTCTTCTTGCTTACTAGATTGGACATTGTAAAGACTTGTCCAAATATAACTGAATTCGCATAAAATGATACAGTATTGTCCTTACATATAATCCATAAAGATTGCTTTGACAATTCTGAAATTGATAAATGCATGTTTATGTGGACAGCTCTGCTACTTAAAAAAAAAGTTGAACTTCTTCCTCATGTTGTGCACATTTTGAAGCAGCATACAGTGGTGATGGTGCTTAAGATGTTGATGAGCAATTTATGAGAAGACAAATTTTGCATGTGTGTCTCAAATAACGAAAGGGAAAAGGACTCGGTGCCTAGTTGGAGCTACTTTTGCCCCCTCCCCAATCCCCCCCCCCCCTCTCGATATGTTTGATAACAGATGAGCTTACATACATTGGGAAGAAATAATATGCTCACAATAGTCTTATTGAAGAAATAATGTGCTCTTAATAATTGTCTTATTTCAGACTTTTGGGTTTAAATGGAAACTTGAGCAGTCTGTTTGCTTTCAGAATTAAATTTGAAGCATGCAAGTATGCACATGAACTACATATGCACAGTCTATAACAGATCTAAAGCACAAATCCTGTTTAAGAGTGCAAGTCAAGACAAACATAAAAATTGAGAGTGGAAATTTGGAAATAGCTCGTTTTCAGATATATTGGAAACAATGTACCGTTTGCAATTGTGCAGATTTGAAAATTATACAATCTATTTGAAAACAAGCAAACCCAGCATCACTGGAGACAAAGACGGCACTTGAAATTAAGCCGTTATTAAAATCATGTGAATACAATCTGATTTTTTGTTGTGACAGATTACCTTTGGCTAGGACATCAGAAAAACCTGAAATGATATGGTACATAAAAATCAAGGTGTATTGAGATTCAAGGGTTTTTACTGTGCTCTAATTAGCAGGGGCATGTAGTGCATGATTCATTTTGCAACTGTTTGGCTAAAGACCTTTTTAAAGTGAATACTATTATTGTGTCTGCAGGTAGGAATCAACTACCAGCCCCCTACCGTAGTGCCTGGTGGTGACTTGGCCAAGTGCAGCGTGCTGTATGTATGTTGAGCAACACCACTGCCATTGCTGAAGCCTGGGCGCGACTGGATCACAAATTTGATCTGATGTACGCAAAGCGTGCATTTGTCCACTGGTATGTTGGCGAAGGCATGGAAGAGGGCGAGTTTTCAGAGGCACGTGAGGACCTGGCAGCTCTGGAAAAAGACTTTGAGGAGGTCGGGGTAGATTCTGTGGAGGGGGAAGGAGAGGAAGAAGGTGGAGAAGAAATACTAAGCTCTTTGCTGACCGACAGTTTAGGAAGAATACTTTCTCTACATTTATGTTGTCAGCTAAATGTCAGTGTAAAAGGTCGCTCGTTTACTGCTATGATCAGTTCTTAGATTTGGGATGGGTAAGAAAGGTGGTGTTCTTCATTCTAGCTCTTTGTGGGAAGAACAGCTTCCCCTCTTGGCAGTTCTATAAAATCATGGGAGACAGGTTCTGTCTCGCTCTTCCTTGACTGTCACAGAACATCATTTAAGAACCCTCTGGTCTCTGTCCACATAACGGATTTCATTTGTAGTTCTTTACACTCGAGTTCTGTTCTCTCTTCTTGTTTGTGTCTTTATAGTTAACTCGCTTAAGGGAGTGGTAAGCGATCTGTTTAAAAAGAAGTAAAAAAAAAAAAAAAAAAGAAGAAGAAGAAGAAAAGGTCAACGCACAATATGTATTATCCATTTCAAATAACTTCTCAATGGGGAAAAATGTTCAGTCAGATTATTTTATGTTGGATAGTGGTCCCATCCCTTGAGTGCTGTGGGTAGATTGTAAGGATGAGAGCGTTTTCCAGAGCCATGCAAAAAGTCACAGAGGCATTGACAGTATCAGCCTTGAGTGACAATTTGTATTTCTGAATTTCTCCTTTCCAGAAGATCAAGAAGTTTGGAAATAGTGGTTTGACATAACTGTACAATGCCAGGCTCAGTAACTTCCATTAGTGAAACAAGTGGACATGTGTTGAACAATTCAGGAAAGGAGCTGCGAGTCCCAGGTTCCACTCTTCAGTTGCATACACTACTTGTTTCAAGATCTTGAAATCCAGAGTGCTGAAGGCTGTGCATACGTTCCAGTTCATAAAGTGAGGTGGTTGGGGGGAAAAGAAAGTGAAAAAATGATCAGCTATGGTGAAAGTGAATGAAAGAGGCTTGGATTGCTTTCTCCTTTTAATCTGAGGATAGGCCAGTTATGTCCCATTCCCACTGCTTCCCATCCCCCCCCCAAAAGTGCAGACAAGTAATGCTTCCATTTGAGCAGTTCAATAAAGTTTTTGTTTGAAATTTTTTTTTGGTCATTATCTTGAATTTTGAATGCACATTTATTGGTAAACTGTGTGAATGCACACACATGCAAGTCTGCACACAAACTCCTGCAGCTGTACTTCATAAAAGCAGTGCATTGGGCTAATGTGTGACCAGTACATTGGACTAATGCATAGGTCAGGCTTCTGTTACTTCATTTTGGTTATTAACTTATCAATCCAATGGTAAATCCTGTGCCTGTGATCCGTTAGTTTAGCAAATGTGGTGTGTAGTATATGGACTAGTCCACACGCAGGATATTTCCTTGAGGAAACTGAAAACAATTACAGAGCCTTTCTATTGCTGTCAGACTTGCACAGATGAGAAAGAAAGAAGGTCGCAACATGAATGGGTAAAGAAATGACAAAATCATCATGACATGATAGCAAAACTATGGACATAGCTAAACTATTGACATCTTTAAGTCAGATTAAAGTAGGTTGTGCTTGGAGTGCCAGGCATCCTCCTTCTTTTAAAACTATATTGGACAAAATAAATAAATAGTAATGAAATATTTTTAAAGAGCCATACGGGTAATAGACACAGCACAGTGGTCATCAGCTTCTGTTTGAGGATAGTGTGTGTGTGTGTTTTTTTTCCTCCAATTTTTGTAGTAAGATGATTTGAAGTGTTGATTGCTCTTAGTTTTCATCTCTTTGTAATGATGGTAATTTCACTTGGAAACATTGTGTGACAGAGGTCTTTGGATTCAAATGTGTGAACTCAAATGTAATCAACTTGAAATTTGAAAATCAATTTGAAAAGTGAGCAGCAAGCCTGATCTGAGTTTGTGGGCAAAATCTAGCTCTCTTTTCGGAAGCCAGATTTGAAAAGGTTTCCACTTTGGTATTGACATCTGTGGATTCTCCTGGCCCTCTGGACAAGACTTACAAGTCTAAAGAGGAAAAACACATTAAAAATAACCCCATTATGTCTTTCAGAGAAGAGTAGGCCAACACATCTAAGTGCAATGGATAACACAAAATTAAAATATGTACACACTGGTGGTGGTGTGTTTTGACACCTTCCCTGAATATACAGTTTGGCTGCTTAAAATGTTCGATAAGAATCGAGAGGGTTCCTCCTGTTCTGTTCAAACAAAGAAATAATGTTTTCAGTCATGATGAATCTTCACTTTATTCAGTCAAATTAAATTGTCAAAACATAGTAAATGAACATATAATACTTCTTAAATGATAAGAAATCATCAAGTAACTGACAATGATAGTGTACCCCTTTTGACACAGTGTCTTTCAACATTTCTAGTTGATATAATTAACATAAGGAACATCGAGACACAAACTAATGCAACAGGGACACTACATTGTAGTACACAGAGTAGAGGTCAGCAATAAAACTGACCTAAAGGGAAAAAATGCTGCTTATTTGAACCACGATAGATACACACAGAATGTCTGTTCAAGTAGACTAATGCCAGTAACCTTTCTGCTCAACTGTAAATATGATCTTTCTGGGTTGCCTTCCTCTTGCACAACCTTTCATCTATAGTTTTGTTCTCTCTCCCACCCCTTCCTGTTTGCATCTCATAATCACTGGCTTTCACATCAAATGCAGTCTTTCCTGGAATCAAGTGTTTTGACTACAAACCCAAATGAACACAAAACAAGGAGCACAGTAACGTTTATTTCATATAAAATATGAACCAGACAAATGAATTTTAGAGACAAATTTCTCCAAGCAACACACAACTAATGGACAAAAAAAAATGTTTCTAGATGACGACGACTGAAAAAGGCATTTATTGAAAATTTGCTTGTATGTTCCGTATTGAATACACAATTCTTCAAACCTCGTTTTCTTCAAACCTCATTTTGTGTTCTCATTTGGGTTTGTTTCCAGTTGTACTGCTGTTCCATTCAGTCTCCCCGTCTCAGCTATAAATGTCAAGATCTATATGATTGCATTGTCACATTAAAGAGAGAAAACCTTGTTACTTCTGGCTCTTTTGTTCTTAATCTCAAAAAAAAATCAGATTCCATATAGAATGAAAAAATTAAAATGTGTTGAATTTGGACTATGTGACAAAATTTGTTACATGACTATGTGGGCTGCACACCAAGCACTTAGTCTATTGTAACAAAGGATGCTAACCTTTTAAAACAAAAAACATTGCTACAGCTAGCACAGTTTGGGACGCCACAGCACTTCTTAACAAGAACAAGATGATGAGCAAATGCTATATTACTGTCAGGACTTGCAATTGTCTTTGTCTACCATGTCAATTTTTTGTTTCATGCCAGTGTGACTGTCAGAACAGCAGAGTGAACCTCTCAGAAGTATAAACCTTCCACAATCGTAACTTAATGACTATGCACAATGCAGTCCGATAAAGGTAAAATGCCTTACAAATGGATCAGTTCATTTTACAAGGTTGGGCCAACCTGAAAGAGGAGTTGATCAACTTTTTTCCCCTCTAAATAGGAACGAAAAAAAAAATGGCACAGGTAAATGAATCTCTCAAATGATTTACAACATATGGTTTAGTTCATGATGAGTATATTCAACATGAAAAAAAAAAGGCATGAACAACATGAGGAAAAATGTAAATACTTTTTTCTTCCTCCATTTTTTTTTCTCCACAACAAACTGGAGATCACACTGGTTGTCTTTTGCCAGTGAATATTCTCTTTTATGTCCAAAGCAAACTTTTCAAATGCACTAATCACACTGTTGTCCAAAATTACATGGATTACAATGTTTTGTTTCAATGGGTCCCCCCCCCCCTCACCCCCAAATCATTTTAAGGACAGCCTATCACACCACCCTGTTCAAATGTATTCTCTCATGTCCATCTGCACAGCAAACTAACATACCATGAAGAAATGCATAAAGATTTTCAACATGAACAGTTAACAGACAGATTACAAGATGTGGCCCAGGTATGCTGCAGTAATAGCCTGTTACAGCTTCAGATTACCAAAGCTGGATGAGCCAGTCATCAATTAAAATACACAAGACATCCGCTATACATTCCTCGACAGTCAAAAACATTTACCAACAAAAAATGCAGTTGTAGTCGGACTAAGAATATACAATGAAACATAGCTGACATAACATTCATGTCTACTTGAAAAGAACCCTGCAGACATAAGAAAAGAACCCTGTAACATGCATCATTTTTCATTACAAACTGGAGCTTTTTTCTTTTTAAACGTACAACAGATATTCATAAGTGGGTCAACTTGCGAACATCTTGTACAAAATGTTAATGGAAACCAACATGACTGGCTGATGCCCTTTCCACTAAATATACTTCACACACTAACAAAGCGTTACACTGCTTAAAGTAAATTCAGAACAATGATGCCATTCTATTCACTCTCATCACCCAATACAACTACCACCCTGTTTCTTCAGCCACCAGAGAAAACTAACGTTTCAAAGGACCACTCCATCAGGGGAAAAAAATATATATATTGTCTAATACATTTTAGCTGTACAGCATATGAGATTTTCAGAAGTCTGTGGCACTGAACAGAAGATTTTGTACTGCAAGCGATGCCAAATCTGTAAACAACTGATCAAGAAAAGCAAAGGGGGTGGGTGGGTGGGCCATAAGAATTCTAAAATAAACTAAAAATTAAGTATGCACACAGTTCCAACAACGCAAGATCATATATAGGCAGTTTCAACACACAAAATGCTGGATAATGCTGACCAACTATCTTTCATTCAATCGCACCTAAAACGTCTTATAAATGCTATGAAAATGTGGTCATGCAATTCACTTTTCTGTTGATAGCAATTCACAACTGAGAGGAAGGGGGTGGAAAGAGCGCAACTATTCATTATACCCCTTCCTTGTTCAACTACAAGCAAATGAACTGGGTGAAATTAATACTTTGAACACATACCATAGCAATGGTATCAAATGGAGGTAAATGGGGGAAAAAAAAAAAGGGAAATGAAGTCGGGGGTGAGAAAAAAAAAAAAGCTGCCATAAACACGCCAGAAAAAGCAGAGAGAAACATAGGCTGGAATCTCTTGTACAAAATCTCTAACAGAAAGGCTGCATATTTCTGGGTAAAGCGCATTTTGGGTAAACAGACGTACACACATATACAAAACACACATAATGAGTAACTTTATCACACAACGATCACCCATTAAATAAACTATCTGATCTGTAAAACTTTTTTCAAACTCATCTGTAAAGCTGTTTTAAAACTCCACACTTCATAAACTACGTCAAAATCACATAAAAGATAAAACTTTCCAAACTCCACTTCAGATTCATTTGGGGGGGGGGGGGGGGGGGGAAATAAAAAATTGGTTTTAATGTTTTCTTCACCTGCCAAAAGACCTGATACAATCTGTAACAAAATCTTTATATGGTCGCCATAAAACAATTTAAAATGTGATCCCAAACAGGGAAAAAAAATTCATGAAAAGGATAGCAAGCTTGTGCTTGCTAGCTTTTCATGTTTCTTAAAATCAAGCGTCAAGCTGAATCAACATTCTCTTCCCCACCAGTTTTGGCTGTATGAACTGAAAGTTGAACCTTTCTTTTTTTTTCCCCTTCCTTGGGAGTGACAAGACACTTGAACAAAACTTTTATGATACAAATGAAGTTCCTTCTACGTACTGAGTGACCGACTTGTATAAAGCTCTAAAATACAAATGAAGTTCCTTCTAGGTGTCTTTTTTCTTTTTCTTCTTCAGTTGGGCACAGGTCTCTAATAAAATCTTGGCAATAGAGTGCAAAAGGCCCTACGACGGGAAAAAATCTGCTACATTTGCAGGTCTTCCTGACATTTAACACTGACACCAGACTGTATATACATGTTGATCCAAATCTACTTTTCCTTTCTCCGACACAAAGCATGGGAGGAGACAAAAATTTAGTCAATGACTACCCAAGAGCACTGATACCATTCCCAATGTGTTCAAAGTGACAAGCACACAGCTGCAGTATCCACCGTCAGTGCAGTGACCCCATCCAAAAATGCCTAGCAAAAAAAGGAAAGGGGTTTAGCCTTTTAACAGATCCTGTCACCATGGCAATGTCCAAAACTTTTCATGAGAATGTTTGTCAGTTTGATAACAAGCAGCTGCGTGTGTGTAGCAGAAGCATGCAAGTTCTGTACTTCTTCCCCTTGAGGTAGAGTCATCAACAACACAAACATCTAGTCTTTTTTTTCCTCTGGCATCACCACCAACAGCTTCTGCAGGAACACCGTCATTCCATCTGCAACATGCAAATATTGCCTTATAATACAACAGAGGCATACGCAGTGCTGCAAAGTAAGACATTGTTGTAGGTCATGTCTGCAACAAGTCATGTCTGTAACAACCAGACTTCAAGTTTTACCACATCAATTATCTACAAACAATTAAATTTTCAGGTCAAAGTAAATAGAAGAAATGTTCAGGGCAAAAATAAAAGGCAAATCAAAATGGCAATTCAATGTAGATTCATACACAATGATTTTCAGACTGGTGAATTTGTGATTACAAGCGCCTGTTGTACCACAAGGCCCTGCTTGCTATTAGCAGGTTAAACACAAAACGAAAGCCTTCATATCCACAGAGACTTCACTATGATCAAAAGGGCAAATCCACGAGTAGTTTCAATGTTCACACTGGTTTCCAGTCAGCCAAATGACGGCCTATGGATAACCAAAGTTGCATGTATAAACAGATTTGGGTCCATACTGAAGAACTCGCATGGGACGAGTTTTTTTTTGTTTGTTTTTTGGTTTTTCTTTCCGTCTCTCTTCAAAACATCCATCAGAGGTGACCTGAATGCTCATCTTGATTAAGCAATACAATAATGGGAGATCCTGTGTACAGTACCCTGCACTTGCCACACATGAAATAACATGCCAACAAGACAAGAACTGTTCTGTGCCTAGAAAAATTCTGCACTAATATCATTTTCAACTGGTACACAGGAAAAGGTGGCACTGTACTTCGCAGATCCATGGAAAGCAGCCCAAATGTATAGACGGCAATTACTGTTGGGATGATAAAAAATGACTCCAAAACACTGGCTGATGTTAACAACATGAGGTAAATTTGTCAGAATCTAACTTTCTGTCCCCCAGCATGTAAAAATACTGTATATTTCTCCTAGAGAGAACTACCTTGAAGTACACCAGAGCAGCAAGTCAGTTCACCAAGGAGCATGGGATCTTTTCTTGTTATGTCGACAGACATCCAGGGGCATATATAGGTAATTTCATGACCCAAAAAATAAAAAGACAGAACCCTTGGATATGTCACAAAGACGTTAGTAAATCTGTGGCTATAGCCACTGCAGGAGAGGAGAATCAGTGCATTGCTCCTTGTTTAAGATAAGTTGGTACTGAAATCCTGACCCCACCTGAAGAAAAGAAACACCCGAAGGTGCTGGGGAGGACCCAGAGAAGCACTGTCCTCACCTGCCTTTGGAGCAGTTCTGTACACCCTTGGAGGCCTGCGCTGTGTTGACAATGGTTACAGGCACGCGCAGGACATGCCATTAAGATATCAAGGGACATAACTGCTTCTGAACAGGGGTAAATCAGGCTACAGGATGCAACTCGTAACAGCCTTAAAGTAGCAGCCCCGGGGGTGTACCAGCCCATGCAGAGCCCACCGGCGAAAAAACACCACCCTCCAGCTGCCGAGCACACCCCACAGACCCAACCACCCCTGCCAACGGACAGATGAAGACAGTGCAACTCCAGACACAGCCTATACTTACTTACTATACCTGCTGAAAACTTCTGATCTGATCAAAGCGAAAAAGCTAACTAGGTCATGAAAAATATTGTGTCTCAACAAATATTACGCTGCAGATGGCAAGTAATGGCCAATGCTCTGTGGTCTCAAGATACGACACCACCATCTTTTTGTTAATCATCTTTTTCACACACAAAAAACACAAGAGGAATGGACTTTTAGATGAGATTGTCAACATGCTATCTGTGTAAACATACAGGAAGGCTGGCTGGTTTTAGATACCCGTCACTGATAAATAAGTGTTGTGGGCTGTGCTATTCAGGATGAATTCCCATGGGACTGATATGGCCCCTGGACAGCCAGTTAAAGATATGAAAAAGCCAGTTCTTATTTTAAGTTTGCTGTTGCTCTATTGACGTTTTCCCTGCAGGTGCTATACCTGACATTGGGTCCTACCTGGGCAACTGAATGACCACACCAATGTCTGTACCTGTGGATTTACCAAAGTTGTCCATCCTATTATTCTGATTTCAAACAAATGACTTGCTTGTTATTGAAAGTTACTGTCTGTCAACATTTTTGATCTATGTACCCCTTTTGATTCATGTATGTGTGAAAACTCTAACACTGCCTCTTTAGGTTATGGAAAAGAACAACTTACCCATGAAATTGTCAAAGACTTTAGGCTTTGACTTCCAGACGACAAAAATAAGATAGACTGGTATACCAGTACAGATGATCGCAAGGCCAATACCTGCACAAGTACAAAGATAACATCAGTATTTCAAAGCATGGAGAATGGGATGACAATGTAATGTACACCAAATAAATGACAAAATATGAATACTGGTAATATATGCAGTCTTTTGCCAGGTTTAAAAAAAGTGTTTTTTTCCTCTAAATCAAGAAATTTAAATGGCGTCAGACCATTTACATACTGGCAAATGCAGTTAATCAAATTCTACACAAAAGCTAAGCAATAAATTTTACGTTAAAAATGATAAAACAAACTCGGAAATCATCCTCACTCCATGAGCAATGAATTCAAGATATATGCTGAGACACACATTCTTCAATCATGAACAACAAAATTGTTGAAATTCGAGTCACAGCACCTTTTCAGAGAATGATGGGAGAAAATTGTGTTGTAAAGAAAAGCATGAATAAAACAACACTTTCTTAAGAATTAAGCCTTTATATGGTAGTTCTGTCCTTTGTAGTCTAAGCAGATCAGAGATTTCTCTCACAGTGATACAACTTGCACCACAAGTGACCCATTCATCCCTAAAAGTGCTAGGTGTTTCAGAGTTGATCATAAAGAATTGAAATGAGGGAGGGATGGGGGGGGGGGGGGGGGGGGGGGGGGTTAGAGAAAAATTACACCCATGATAAAACAAGAAAAATCCTCAGCATAAAAGTGAAGCATGAAAGGATGAAAAACCAGCAAATCACACAAAGAAGTCTGATATAACAGACTAGAATAAAATTTGAATTCTAAGCATTCGTACATTTGCATTCTATGTTTTCTACTGAAGTGGAAATCCCAGGGACAATTTCATCAAATTCGGAACAATTATCTAGGAATCGGCACACAATCAACACAAGCACACACTCACATACATACATAATGCTCACCCACTGGGACATATTCACAGACTAATATCTAGCAACACAAAGGCACTAGCATTTGTGTATACAAACCCATACAAAAATCAACAATGGAAGCTTAGAGGGGTTGAACCACCAACCCAGTACCCACCCGTCTCAGTGGGAGAAGCGTAGCGTAGAGAGGCAGCACGACCAGGTAGACTGTGACAATGGTGTAGATGATGGGCCAGGCCAGGTGCACTTTGATGGGGCGAGGCAGGTTGGGCTGTGTGCGGCGCAGGACAAGGAGCGACACAATGGCCATGCCAATGGACAGCCAGGTAGCAAATCCCACATAGTTAATCAAGGCATACATGTCCGAGGATGCCAGGTACAGCAGCGACAACAAGCCCTGAACACAAAAATACCCCAGTCCATTAAATACATTGCTTTGAGCTCACAAGGGTCCCTTACTCAATATTTCATATCAATTCATTCAAAAGATGCCATCTTCTCTATCGATTTGCTTCTGATTTACATATCTGAACTCTCTACAGAACATAAAAAAAGGACCTAAGACCTCTTTATGAATCAAATATTACCCAGAATATCAAAAAACTACTTCTTTTTTTTTTCAATTTTTTTGGAAGATGTAACAAATGATGTTACACGATCAGCATGCATTTTGTGCAATCAACCAGAGAACCATTCGTGGCACGTTTCTACTTGCAAAGAGCAAAAACATGTACACAAAACAAAAAAAGTGGGTGGTGCCATACAATGGTATTTTGCTGACAGTCTCCCATGAGAGATATGCCAAATTTTCAAAGGAATTTATGACAAAACCTGAAATTCACCTCTATGGTTTTGTTTGTTCATAAACACACTCACTTGAAAATAGGTCTTTTCATTACCTTCTGTCCACTTGTCTGGTTATTTGCAAAGACAGAAATACTTCTGTTGGTAATGAATACACATGAGCATGAACAAAAAAAAAACTAATGCCCACCCACTTGCTTACACAGACATGCACAGATACCCCTCCTTCCCTACCCCCTCCTTCCCCTCCACCACCCCCTAATTCCCCTGTGTCATGTGGATCTAACATGCACGCAATACCAGTCCTTCATGGACATTCTGCACTGACCATGAAGACCACAGCCGGCAGAGGGGTCAGTCGCTGAAGCTGCACCATACTGAGCACTTTGGGCATGTGACCTTCGCGACCTCCCACGTAGAACAGGCGGGCAGTGGTGAAGAGGATGCCATTGACACCACCAAAAGTGGACAGGGACACGAAGATGGGCATGATCCACCACATGAAGCTGTACAAGCGCTTGGGAGAACATCTGCCACACACAAGGTATGTCATGTTATCTGTCACCATTCTCATGAAGGTTCGTACCCTAAAAAAAAAGTACAAAATATGTAAACTTTTGTACAGGCATTTAGGACCTCATTAGATCAGATTTTCATATTCAAAATATACTGAAGATTTATAACAAGTGTATAAATTTCAGAGAATGGGCAAACCATTTTGGTCAATAAAAGCAGAATTCACTCATCATAATCTTACTATCTGTCAAATAATTTAAAAGGTCTAGTAGTTAGTCTCTGAATCAAGGTGGAAAACTGACTTCACTTAAAACAATCATAAATTTTTTTTTTTTTTCTTTTTTTTGAGAAGCAACATCAACTCAAACTTATACAAACCCAAGTAAGTCTTACAGACTTTTAGGACCTTACGAAGGGTACCTCCATTTCTCCAAACTTGCCTAAACTTTTGATGAGCATAAGAACAAAGTCAGTTTGACTTAATTTACATTGTCGAGAGGCATATGTGTTGCAGGCCCCCAAGCCCAAATTTGAAAGATGTCAGTAGAGTAGGAAACCCTGAGCAACAAAATTTAGAAATACTTTAAATGAAAATGAGTCAAAGGCATACCTAAATAAGATGACAAGAAAGATGTTCTGAACCAGCTGCTGTTGCAAAGTGGTTAGCTTCGCGGATTCCGGCTGGGAGTCGTGGGTTTGATTTCCCATCAGTCATGTGGGATTTTTTCCTGCTCTGATCAGCTCCTACCCAGAATAGAGTTGAGTTTGCTATGGACTCAGATGGAAAGACTGGGGCCACACAGGCGAGTTTCATCCACTTAATGGATGCGTCTCTGAGAGTGTTGCTCAAATTTCCTGACGCCGGGATATATTATGAAAGGAAGCGTAGAGAACAGCCCGGTCATGCATGCAGTCACAGACTGGAATGAATCTGCAGCATCATCTTCATCATCCTCATTCTCATCGAACAGCATAAAAAAAAGTCTCAGATTCTGTAGCCTTTCATGCACTGGTCTCATGGTGACCTCAGTTCTGATGTCCTCTCCACGTCTGTGGCCTTGATTTGGTTCCGTCGAGATCACCGGTATCGGCAAGTTCACGGTGACTGTTGTTGGACGGACATGGTGGCGCCCTCCGGAGGGAGAGCTCTACGACCATGCAAATTACTATTGTCAGTAGGGGGCTTAGTAGGTGGTGTCCTGCGTATGCTGGATCAGAACAGGCGCCACAGAACACCACCAAAGTGACTTGGCAGCAGTGCAGTCTCCTCCATGAGTTGCCTCTTGCCAACTTGACATTGACTGCTTCCTATGGACTGCCGGTGCCAGGGCTGCGGCGGGACTGACCGGGCTGTGGCTGTGGATGAGGTGTTGGAATAAGCAACATGAGTGCACTGCCACTAAGGCAGCACAGAAGACTGGACAGCAAAAAAAAAAAAAAAAGTTCCGGAAGAGGAGGATGGGGTTAACTGGCTTTGGAATATTAACTATTTGGACTTGTACACAGAGACTGTACAGTACTTGCATCAACTTTCCACATTGTTTCAAACTGCAGCCCGACAAAAGACAAGGGAAAAAAGGAACATCACCCACAAAGAATAACAAAAACAAAAACAAAACAAAAACATTAACAATAACAATATGGGGTCTAAAACAGATGAGAAAAGTGAGAGAACGATAACACTGGTTTGAATTCTGACCAAAAATGCTCAGCTGCCTTGCTTTGTGGGTGGCATTCACTGACTTCCATGGATGACCAATTTTAAGTTCAGTACTGAAGATTTCATATGGAAGGGTTTCCTACAACAGTAAAGTCCAATACGCACAGAACATTCACAGCTTCCACAATGGGCGCCATGGTATAAAAACGTAATGAGCCACTCACTACAAGCATGGCCCTCTGCAGCTGGCTTGGCTAAAAAAAAAAACAACAAAAAAACATGAACTATACGGTGCTTTGCCCATTGAGTCCTTGGTCCCAAACATGTACCAAGGATTTAGCCAGCAGTTCAATGGTGTGAACAGCACCTTGATCATATTATGCAATGAAAATGATGACCATGACATTTCGCTAAATCACAAAAGTTAATTGAGGCTAATTTACCAGAACTGGATATTCCGAAATTATAAGGGAAACGACCTTAATAACTACAATGATGATAATGATAAGTTATTCGGTTCAACACTGTTGCGGCAGCAGCACTGCTAGAATGATGTTCAAAACCCCTTCACTGCCATAGATTGGAGAATTTTCTGGGCCATACCTGCAACTCCAATAACCCAGAATATTTTCAGAGTTGAAATGATACAAACCAGCCAGCTTCTCTGATGACAACTGGAGAGACTAACTCCAAAACTGACAGAAATACTCTCCCTTTCTCATGCAAAATGCATGTTTTCGCTCCCCAATTTTGGGCTAGGGACACTAAAGGAGTTGCAGGGAGAAAGAACATTACGGCAGGAGTTTTTTCAATCATGGTGGACATAATATTCTCTCAGCGATTTCCTACAAGGATAGCTGCCCAACTGAGAGCTGTGTAAACTGAATAAAGTACCACAAACATGAACAACTTTGACAACAATGATGACGGTGATGATGTCATAATGGTGAAGGCTGAAAGTTCAGGAGACTTACCACAGCGACAGCAGCACCACTGAGGACCTCGGCAGGGCTGACGGTGGTGAAGTAGGCAATGTTGGTCAGGGTGTACACAGTGGTCACCAGGATGATGGAGATCCAGATGGCCTTGGGCAGGTTCCTGCACATACATACAACATGCTCACACACACATAGCAAACCTGCAACCATATTTACCTTAGTGAGGTAGGAAAAAAGAAGAGGGAGGAATCGGGGGAAGAGAATCTGAACTAAAGTAATGAAAAAAAAAACAACAGAAAACCCCTGAAAATGAACGCATACTAAGATTTCACATGCTGGTGACCTGACTATCTTTTTGTGTCTGCTAATTCTTCTGCTCTTTTTTTCTGTGGAAAAAAAGAGAGGGGGTAAAGGGCAGGATGGATTAGATATCACGCAAGTAAATCAGAAAAAAATCCACATGAAACAACCTAGGTTAATGTAAATACATGTAGTGACTAAATTTCCAGGCAGTCATAAAAACTGACATCTTTGTGTGATGACATGCTACCATCAAATATATATGCGGAAAGACACAGGGTTCAATCACTGGGCTTGTTCCCTATATTCTCTTTTCAAAGCAAATGTTGCTACTGGGGAGCATGGTGTGTGTGTCTGTGTGTGTGTGCACGCGTGTGTGTGCCTGTGTATGTGTATGCGTGTGTGTGAATATTGATAAACAGATTACATAAGAATGAGGTCTATTTCGAATGTCATATTTACATAGCATCATGAGGGGTGTTGGGCAATGCAAGATCTTCCTTCCTTTCCACAAAAAGACAGGAAAAACAATTTATCATACAAGTAGTGGAAGCATTGTGTCAGAAACGATAATACACGCAGTCAAATCAGCTGCTGATGAGGACTGATGGATTTTGCGATAGATGGCAACAGCAAGGTGAGGATGAGGAAAATGAAGATTACCTGTAGGGATCTTTCAGCTCTTCAATCACAAAGTTCAGGTAGTTCCTGCATGGACAGAAACAAACATAATTCACAATTGTATTCATCCTATGTTTCCTGCTCTCTCCTTTGTTACCTGTTCATTCATTCTCTCATTCATTCACTCTCATGTGCACGCACGCACACATACACAAATATACTTGGGTCAGGGTAATACACATATCCACTGCATGCACACACACGTGCTTCCAAAGTTCATTCTCCTTACACCTTATGCTGTCCCCTTTACAACACATCGCTGTTTTTCTTTCTTTACTGGATTACAGAGTGTATAGGCTCACACTGAATCATAATCTGATTTACTTTTTCTTCTCCATTATTTATTTTCATCTTCAACCCTGGGTGCAGGCATATCACGTACCACATTTTGGTCGACAAGAAGCTTAGAACGATACAAGGACCACCAACTGATCTTTAAGACAAATGTTACAGGGAGCACCCCTTGATCTTTGAGAAAAATCTGTTCCATCCATAAATAAGGCATTGTGAAATGTAAGGCACAATGATTTCATGGCACAGAAAACTGCTGTTGTGTGAAACATAAGACATGCTGATTTCATGGCACAGAACACTGCTTGTTTACTCTTCTTGTATGCTTACTATTCCAGAAATAAGACTATATCCAAGCACTCAGAGCTGAAACTTGATCTGGAATGTGTGCTGGACTCGTGGACAGACGGGACAATCAGTGTTTGCGCTGTGTGGACACAAACTCTGACCATGACTGCAGGTCATATGTAAGTTATGGCCAACACAGCTGAATGCCATAACTGTGTAAGAGGACACTGGAATATATGACCCGCTGGTTAGGACTTGAATGAGTCTGGACATTATCAAATTTGTTTCAATTCAATATTTAGTTATCAAGTTAGTCAGATTACCCTCTGTGTATACAAGAGTGAGTGTGAGATAGTGAGTGTGTGTGTGTGTGTGTGTGTGTGTGTGTGTGTGTGTGTGTGTGTGTGTGTGTACGCGCGCATGTGTGTGTGTATGTGTGTGTGTGCGCGTGCGCATGCATGTGTGCATATGTGTGTGCGCATGTGTGGTGTGTGCACGTGCATAGAATGCATGTGTGAATGCAAAGTGCGTGCATGCTAGTGTGCATGTATGTGTTTATGCTAATCAGTACACATTCATGGTAGAGTTTTATTTTTTCAATCTTACTGCACTGATCATAGTTTCAACTCTATCACCACAAATACATTTGTGACCATGCACACACCTATTCCAGGTCTTGAACATTAACATCAAATGTATCCTTTTGTTGTTTGTCTCTAACAATGAGCGTATATATTTATGAGTGTGAGTGACAGTGTATCCATGGATGTGTGCTGTGCTGTACTTACCAGCCATTGTAAGCAAACAGCCCTGAAAAATGCTAACGATATCTCCCCTATGTCCGTTTTGGAGTCATCAAATGCATTTTGGAAGTATTCATATTCACCTGAAAATAAATGCACAAGACAATGATTTTGGATATGTACTGAAAATAGCTTAGTTTGTTTGTACAAGAGAAAACAGATAACCAACTACAATATCTAAATATTCCATTAATGAATGAATCAAGAGGACAAGCATTATGTATGCAAGTGTGCACACACACATAGGATCTCTCTCTCTCTCTCTCTCTCTCTCTCTCTCTCTCTCTCTCTCTCACACACACACACACACACACACACACACACACACACACACAACTTGTTCATTTATGCAAACATGTTTGATGTCATTAAAACAGAAAAGATACAAAGCTACAAAGTAGTCAAACACACAGACACACAGACACAGACTTGTACACATGTGCACACACACAATTCCCAAAATAATAGGTACAGCTCAGACAAGATAAGCGTTTTAGAAATCAATGGCAAAATGCTTGTAACAAAAATGAGGAAACAACTGTGGAGCCGATGTCCCTCTCATCTTCATCCCTTCATTTGTACTTGCAGTTCTAAATACATCATGATTTTCATCTTCATCATAACAATTTTCTTGACATTGAAAAGTAAACGCTGTCTGTCTGTCTGTCTGTCTGTCTGTCTGTCTCTCTCACACACACACACACACACACACACACACACACACACACACACACACACACACGTATGCGTGGGCACGTGCACCCACGCACACATACACACACTGAGCAATACACTTGAACTTTAATGACAATCATTATAACAACAACAAAACTGTTCCCGCTGTCACTGTACTCCCTCAACCTTTCCCATTTCTATACACACGCCTCCATGCCAATACCACCCACTCTCTCACCAAGACAGACAGTAACAATGACAGGATGAGAAGAAAAAAAAATAATAAAAAGAAGGGCTGGAAAAGGTGAACAATGTTATTTTTAGCAGCGGAACGTCAAGACACAGACAGGCACCAAATTACACATAACAACTCCAGTTTAAGATTACATGTGCCAAAAACAAGCAGATGCAGAAATAAGACATATGTTTCATATGAACCCAACAAACCTTTATGATGCATAGAATAAGCTTTGATGACCTGATACATGTGATGATCTGATATGGGTGATAAACAAACCCGAGTAAGAATAATGAGAATAATGAAGAAATATAATAACAAAACGCAGAAAGACATGGAAAGAGAACAAAAGAACTGCAATAAAAGCGAAGATATACGGGCTAACTAATCTAGCAGTAGGAAGTATAAACGCTGGCTAAACTTCTCATCACAGTCTTTGAGTCTTTGAGCTTGTCTGGTACAGGCATGCACCCTGCCACAACTCCCCATCCAAGCTCGACCTTGAGGTCAGAATGGAGGGTCAGTGTGCATTTCAGAGGCAGAATGAGACGACTGAAGTAGGCAAGAAACTAAAACAAAAACAAAAGTGTCCGAAATTCTGTAAAAAGCAGGAAAGAAAGGGACAAGGGGGAGGAGGGGGGGGGGGTGGGGGGGATGGGGGACTTCAACCATACCATAAGTTTTCTCCATTCATACCAGACTATATAAGGACAACAATTCACTTTAGCCAAGCTTTCTCTGTTCCCCACCCTGATCTCCCACCCCTCTTGCTCCTGATTGTATGTATTTCGGACTGAAGCCAGCCCCCCCCCCCCCCCCCCCCCCCCCCCCCCCCCCCCCCCCCCCCCCCCCAAATCAGCAGATGAATTGTATGTTTTGGCAGGGACAAGGCTGTTTCTTACTCCTCAAGCCTGCTGCACATGACCAAGCAAAGGGAGCAGTAGCAATCCCCGACCGCCTGTGTGTTAATCATGACACCCCTTGTTTAAATCTGAACCTAAACAAACACAGATCAAAACAGAGAGAGAGTGAGAAAGAGGGAGAGAGAAGGGAGAGGAAACCTACCACGCCCCAGCTGGACGAATCCGGTGACATGATGAGAACGAGGGCCAGAATCTTGGCATAGGTGAAGATATCTGAACCCGAGTGGCCCATGTCACATCCGCACAGTTCACAAAGGTCAGCACCACTGGAACACACAGGGACACAAAACTCAGAAAATGAAGTCCACTTGTGACATCATATGACTAGCGTGCATGCAAATGAATGCACACACACACACACACACATAACAAGCATGCATACATATAAAGGATGTGCACACACACACACACACACACACACACACACTCACACACACACACACACATGGTATGCATCAATTCACACAAAAACAAAAAATAAATGCAGAGTGTTTTTCTGGACAATAATCTGTTGTCAAAAGATGATCTGTTAAAGAGCATACACACACACACACACACACACACACACCACACACACGAACGTGCGCACACACACACACACACACGCACACACACACACACACACACACACACACACACTCTCTCTCTCTCTCTCTCTCTCTCTGGGTATGCATCAATTCATACACGCTGTTTTCTGTTCTGGACAATGATCAGTAGTCAAAAGATGGTTAGTTCAAAATCAAGAGAACATGAACAACACACACACACACACACACACACACACACACACACACACACACACACTCTCTCTCTCTCTCTCTCATCCTCTTAAAGTCATCATTTTACCATATCAACGGAAGTGGGATTTAGCCATGAAAAAGGTTGGGAAGGAAAAGGAGGGAAGAAACTGGTAAAAGAGTCATTTCCAAAACAATCCGCTTTAGCATCTGCTTCCAACACAGTGTTATAGCAGTCACAACAAAACATCCCAGGAGAGGACTGGGGGAAAGGGACAGAGCCTACCTTACATTACCCTTCACTATCAGAACGAAAATATACTAAGATGGGTAGTGACAAAAGCAATTTCTATATTCAGCGCAGGCATGATTAGAATTCGCAACATTTGGCAGAGAACCATCAGAGCCAACCAGATGCCCAACATTTTCCTGATCCAGAACAGAAGAAACTAAGGGGAAAGATCTAATAATTCTTCATAAATGTCCCAGCACCATCAAAATCGATACATGCCAAACACCTGCCAAGTGTTTTCTATTTCGGATGTGTGGAGGCTATTTTCTCTCACTTCCCACACACCCCAACAAAGTGGAACATTGGACACCTTTTATGAATCCTTTCTGGATAGCAGACCACTCCATCTTCAGGGACCGAGGTCTCAGTAGGAAAGTGGGGAGGGGAAGCAACAGAGCCAATGGTCAAGACATACTTACGTGTAAACATAAGTGGAAGCAAATTAAATGATGATATTCAATGACTATCCCCCCGCCAACCCCCACACTGCCTTTGTACATCTCCGAATGACCAAGCAAATTTACATAATTGTATGCATCTATGTGAATGTGTGTGTGTGTGTGTGTGTGTGTGTGTGTGTGTGTGTGTGTGTGTGTGTGTGTGTCCTAAGTATTGTGGTGCAAACTGTTGACTGGAGATTACGTTTCATGTACACATGTACACATTCAAAGACAAAGAATTTGTAATTAAACATCAAATTTCTCAACTCTGACCTGTACGAACCTCTAAGCTTTGGCAAGTGTCTGAAAGCATTTTAATCAAACATCATCCTTTTCTTTATATATATATATATATATATATATATATATATATATATATATCCTTCAGTCAAAAAAAAAACATCTTTGTGTATTATTAACAAAGAAGATTCCTCTAACACACTCATTCTCCTTACTGATGCAAACAGCCGCCAGAAGAGTCACTGCAGTCGTAGACTGATCACAGTCTGGAAACAAAGGCTGGACGATGTAATACCCAAAGGTCAAGGCCACAATAGCGACCGTGCAGGGCCTCATAATGGTGCACTCTACCCACATCTTGAGGAAGGCGATGAGCGGCCCAAAAGACACCAGGAGGTAAGCGTAATCCCCACCAGAGGTTGGAATGGCTGTGCCCAATTCGGCAAAGCAGTAGGCTCCCATCATAGAGTACAGTCCACACAAAACCCAGATAATCAACGACAGACCCACGCTCCCTGTTCCCATCAGCACTCCACGGACTGACAAAGATTCCAGAGCCGATGACACTTCCCATGATAACCGTGATGCCGTTCAGGAGAGAGACTTTGCGCTCTAGTTGGACAGACTTGCATTTCTGGGAGCTTTGGTTTTCTTCCGGAGGTTTGATTTCAACTGTATTGCTATGACTTGATGGCACCACCTCCTTGGTTTCTCTTTCACAGCACTGCTTTGTTCAATGTTCTGGGTCTGTGGATAACCACAGCTCTTGGTCTTGGAGATCATGTTCCTGGAGTTGTGGCTTTTGTTGTAAATTTTCTTGATATGTGTGTGTGTGTGTGTGTGTGTGTGTGTGTGTGTGTGTGTGTGTGTGTGTGTGTGTGTGTGTTTAGGCTACCTGTTTTCTATTATCTCAGTTTCTTGCTCACTCTTCTCAGATCTCTCTATTCCACCACTGCTAATTCTTTTCTGCTGTCTTGTTTTTTCTTTTCTCTCTTGAGTAATCTGCGTTTATCTTTTAATCCTTCTTTTGGATTTGAGAATGCTAGATATAAGATTTAACAAACATGAAAGGAATAACACGTCGCAATGCAGCTCCAAAATGCCAAACAGAATAGGGGGAGGGTATTCACACTGACCGTGTCTTAATCCACTGTCTGGTTGCTGCTAAAAAACCTTTTCACTCTCTGATTCTGCAACATGTTCCCAGTGTCCTGCCGCTTTCTTACTTCGGACAGAAAACTTCAAAAGAAGAGCTACAGTTGTCATGCAATCCGCCAAGCCAGCACCTACTGCTCTGAAGGAAATCGTCTGTTTAAACACTCACACTAATCGGTAGAGACATCATGGAGAGATGCTAAACACATTCCATCAAAGCATTATATGACATTATCTCACCAGTCATTTTGACAAAGCCTTCAGTTCTGTGCTTTATCGATCACAATGGACAGACACCAAGAAACTACTGAGAAGAGAAAAACAACACCATCCTCACAGACAGAACCTGGCTAATCTAACTGGCAGAATTATTTAGAAAAAAAAAAAAAAAAAAAAAAAACGATAAAAAGAAATCTCACTAATAGTGAACTTCAGTGTTCTAGCTGATGAATGAGGAAATTAAAGACTCTCAAACACAATGCAGGAATCAAGTCCCATTGTTGATTGCCCAGATGACTACAGAGGTCTTATCTGAGCTGAAGCACAAACCTTGTTTGAAACTGAGTTAACAGAAACTGACATACATCACAGTATGTAATCTCTCTGAAAATTAAATCACAACTCGTCCAGATCAACTACCCTGCCAGACGAACAACAGAACACCTGTACAGTGAAAAGAAAAAAGATGATAGCCAACTCTAAGAAAGACACATATTCCTCTGAACACCTTTCACCAACAAAAGCCATTCTCTAAATGAGGTCTCTTGCTCCCTCTGCTGTTTACCGTGATGGTCATGGCAATTACTGATAAAGAGGCTGTGACTGTGTGAGGGTACATCCATTAACACAAGACGAAAACAACTCAAAGCATAGCCCATGTCAAGGTGCCCTTCAGTCTGTCTCGACTACCCAGATTTGACGCCACCTTTCCAATTTGGACCAGTCCTGTGCTGTCAAAACAATTTTGCTCAAGTCATATATATTGACCAATCATGATCGGTGATCAGTAATAATCTCCTCAACCACAGATTCATTTGAGATTTTTGACAGTTTTTAGCATCCCTACTTTTGATGAAAATACATCCTGAAAATGGCCCACATATCATCAGCCACCAATAATGACAACCTTCTCAGGTACCTGTGCATTTGAGATTTCAAAGTTTTTAGCATCTCCATTATAGTATTAAAATACTTATTAACATTTCAAACTTACAGGAAGTCCAGAATTTTTCTATTATGTTGTATTGAAAGTTTTGTATGAAAGATTAAGCCACAATCTGACAACATATTCACACTGGGAAATCTTACTATGTCAAGTTACAGATTATCTTTTTAATAGAAGGGTTTTGGTCAAATGATTAAAGTTTTTGCGTCAGCAGAACTGACAATCCCGAGTTTGGACTAAAGCTGGGGTCAGATTTTCTCGGGTTCAGACCCCTCTCTGTCCATCAGCAGTAAATGGGTACCTGATTCAGTTCAGGGAAAGTTACAGGCAAAGGAAGAACCAATGGGCTCTGTCCTCCATCAGGTCATGTCCCAGACACAGTGTACCTCTGACAGTTCACTGCACCTTCGGCCATTAGGCTATGCGAATAGAACCTTAACCTTATTATAGATTGGTGTAGAGAAGAAATGTGATACAGATTTTACAGTCACGTAATTATGTCTTTTGACCTTTCATGTCATTATACCTTTCCTTTTGCATACACACACATACACAGACACAGACATACAAAGAGAGAGAGGGAGAGAAAGAGAGACGGGGGAAGGGGGAGTGAGAAAAGAGAGAGAAACAGAGAGGGAAGACTTTGCATGTGAATTCATTTACTACTTTCCCAAGGATTTACATCACAAAACTCTCTGTCACAATTCTTTTTCATCACTTCAGTTGAACTGGAACTTTGCTGAAGGGAAAAAAAGAAGTGTGGGTGGGTGTGCAGGGTGGTGGTGGTGATGGTGGAGAACACTGCAAGTTAGTTTTCCAGGTCAAAAACAAAACTCGGAGGCAAATTCAATGAAGTATTCAGGAAACAATATACCGGCCACACTGAAATCAATACCTGCCAGACGCCTGTCAGGTGTTTTCCATTTAAAATCAGATTTCCTTTTTGATTAAAAGAGGTTCCACTTCCTCTTCCCTCTCACACATCCCCAGGAAGGGGAGCAATGGAGACCCATCGAGGTTTCTTTCTGCATAACAGAAGACTGTGAATAAGGACAGAGAGAGACTTTGACGATGGAGAAGTGTGTGTGTGTGTGTGTGTGTGTGTATGTGTGTGTTTGCGTGTGTGCATGCGTGCGTGGGTGTGTGTGTGCATGCGTGTGTGCATGGTTTGCAAAATGCTATTCTTATGCTTATCAAAAACAAACAAAAAAGATGCAAAATTCCTAAGCATAAAATCACATCAGTTGGCAAATTTCTTCCAAAGCAAAACTTGCTGCACTTACTACGTACAGATTTTTTTTTTTTCTTTATTTCTAATTTATCCTGTAATTACAGATACAAATATAATCATTTATTTGTTATTACATACATCATTGTCATATGTTACATAACAAAAAAGCTTGGCAATTTTCATTAAACAACCGAAGGCACATCATTTCAAAGCCAATGCAGTTTGCACTATCCTCAGTTGGCACACAGATCAACAAATTGTACAGGAAACAAATTAGTTACATATTCCTTTTCTTTGTCCCCCTCATTTTTTTTTTTTTTTTTTTTGAGAATAACTTCAAGCATTTTTCAAACCTCAGTATTAAAAGTTACTGGACTGATTTCAATTTCATATATTTTTTCCACACACACTCTCATCATTTTTCTCTGACGGTCATCGTCTTCACTCATGAAAACAATTGCCAGAACAGTCACTGCATGCTCACAGTTTGGAAACGTGGGTAGCAGGAAACATAACAGCTCCAAGTCAAGGCCACAACGGCAATGTTGCAGGGCCTCATAATGGTGCACTCCATCCACATCTTGAGGACGGCAACGAGTGGCCTAAAAGACATCAGAAGGTAAGTGTAATCCCCACCAGACTAGAATGGCAGCGCCTGTTTTTGCATAGCAGCAAGCTCCCAGGCAAAAGTACATTCTGCGCAAAATCCAGATGATTAATGACATTCCCACACTCCCTGTTCCCATCAGCACAGCACGAGGACTGATGAAGATGCCAAAGCTGATGATACTTGCCATGTGGGTGTCCTCAGGTGCCTGTCTGTTTGGTTGTTCAGAGTTATGACCTGTCAAGTGGTGAGTGGTGGGAGTGGTCTCTCTCTTTGTTGACATGTGCACAGGGTCCATGATCTGGCCGTTAATTTTCTTGTTTTTTGTGTGTGCTTTTTTCCAAATCTATCTCCTTTAGCACTCTCTGCCTCACTCTTTCTTTCTCAGCACTAAAATATGGTCTCATATGAGAGAGAAAGAGAGAGGGGAGAGAGAGAGAGGGGGGGGAGAAGGAGGGTGAGAAATAGAGACAGAGGGAGGGAGGGAGGGAGCAAGGGAGGGAGGTAGGAGAGAGAGACAGAGAGAGAGAAACAGACAGACAGTCTGAGACAAAGACAGAGGCAGGCAGACAGATTTTTCTACCCCCAAAATTACATTAAGCCTGTAGTCTAGCCAGCCAGTCCCAGATGTCCGGCATTATCATGATGAGATCACCTTCAGTCACAGGGCATTCTCTAAAGTCATCCCTCTGTGGCACAGCACTGATAACACAATGAGAAAGACAAAGAAAGGGTTAGGGTAAACGGAGGGCAAGGGAGAAAGCTACTAGCCGGGAATGACGGCTGACAAACGAAAAGAGTGTATGAAGGTTAAATAACAAAGGGAGGAACTAAAGAAACAAGAAAGAACAGATAAAATACGACACTAGAGAAAAGAGATGAGAATGGAAAAACTTCAAAGAGAGGGAGGGGGGACAGAGAGAGAGAGAGAGAGAGAGAGAGAGAGAGAGAGAGAGAGAGGGAGCAAACAAGCAAACAATCATTTTTTTTTAATAATGAGGAAAAGATATATTCCAATAAAAGCTGCTTAACATCTTGCCCTCAAAGAAGAGCAATCATTGGGTAATCATTCTTTTTAGATCTCAAAACGACAGCAGTCAGAGAAAGACTAAAATATAACAAATATGTACACAAAATCAAAGGCCCAAATCATGTCCAATGCTCAAAATTACTTGGAACATTATTCAGAGAGACTCAGAGAGAGAGAGAGAGAGAGAGGGGAGAGAGAGAGAGAGAGAGAGAGAGAGAGAGAGAGAGAGAGCAACATGTGAAAGAAATGAGAGGCAAAGAAAGAAAAAGGGAGAACAAAACCAAAAAGAAAAAAGAAAAAGAGGCAGATGTTTGGAGGTAAAATAATGTGGGAGCGACGTGGGGTGGAAATGGCACACTGCTAGGGAGGAAGTAAAGGGAGAAGGAGAAGGAGACAACTGCAAGGAACCAGAAAACGGATAAGGAGAGAAAGGATTGAAAGGAAGGCTGTAAAAGATAGAAGCAATGAGAAATGGTGGTTAAGAGAAATGAATGAGAAAGAGACAGGCCGAAGGGCTTGGAATTTACCCCAGAAACTGATGACCAAGGAATCAATAATCATTCAGTTATCTCTCCCCCTTGCTCCCTCCCTTCCAGGCAGTCCCCCCCCCCCCCCCCCCCCCCCCCAGCCATCTATCATTCTGAGTCCCGGGGCAACCCCCCCCCCCCCCCCCCCCCCCTCCCCCCCCCAGCCATCTGTCATTCTGAGTCCCGGGGCAAACCGCTCATGATCTGATTTTCGGGGTCCTCTTCTGTCTCCCAAAACAGTGAAACCACAACCAACCCTGACACATTGTACTTGCTCCCCCCACCCCCCCTTTTCCCATCTGATTCTTTACATCCTTGGCTTCATGGCCTCACTCTACACGGCAGAAAAGACCTGGAAAATATACGTGTAAAAACCTCTCTGAAAAAAACGCAAACCTCTCTCTCTCTCTCTCTCTCTCCAACTTATATCTCAACATTCTGTCGTTGTTGATCAACACATAAAAGGTAAAATAAACTCCTGAAACAACTGAAAACAGGTCTGGTTTACTCTCTCTCTCTCTCTCTCTCTCTCTCTCTCTCTCTCTCTCTCTCTCTCTCTCTCTCTCTTCCCACACCTTCCTTCTTATCCCTCACTTCACAAAGAACTGAAAATGATGACACTCTTAATTGCTTAATCTGTTTGACGATGCAAAATGCATCCCTCTCACTTTCTCTCCCTCCTTACACACACACACTCACACTCTCACAGAGAGAGAGAGGAGATGGGGGGGATGGGGGGACGGGGGGGGGGGGAGAAGAAGCAGAAGAAAGTCACAAACCTCCATACAGCATAGGTTAAAGGCTAAGGTCTCATAGCCTGACGACTGTACAGTATTCAAATGTAGAGGTTCACAGAACCTGGAACATGGCATTACAGAAAGCACAGCCTGACCTCTCTCTTCTCTCACTTTCCCTGAAAGGACTCACAGACCCACTTACCACAGATGAACACTGCTTGTTTTCAGGTGGCAGAGCTCCTCCATCATTATCCCCAATTCAAAGCTGGTGGGAGAACAAAGGTGCAGGTCAGAATAATGCTTTGGTGGGAGAACAAAGGTGCAGGTCAGAATAATGCTTACAGAATTCCTGACATCAGGTGCCTGTTGAGTACTGGTAATACTGAATCCTTCATAAAGTCAAACAGATGACATAGGTCAACAAAAATCGAAGAAAAGGAGAAAAAAAAAAAAAGATGATTAAAAAGGACTGACTCCAGCCACTGATCAACAGTCATCCCCTAATCAATAATACAGAGCTGAGACATCACACCTGTCAGCCTTAGCAGCTCTGAATAGGTGGCTCAGGCCGAAAACAAATTCCACTCGCACAGAGAAATGCCATTCAATTTCTCTCCCCGCACTTAACTTGCCTTCCGTTCTGTGAGAGACAGAGAGAGACAGAGCGAGACACGAGTGACAGACACAGAGACAGAGACAGACAGAGGGGGTAGAGGGGAGGAGAAGAAGAGAGAGACAGCTATTAAATTGTCCAGGGAAGGACTTGGCTATTTTGGGGACACTTTACAAGTCTGTAGGTCGTTGCTGATTATTTCTGTGTGCCAAACCTTGATGAAAGTGAGCTTGGGAGCAGAATGCTGAGGCCCGCAATGGTGGAGATGTGGGGGTAACAGAAAGAGGAAAAGGTGGAAAATAAAGATGGGAGGGACTGGGGATGAAGTGGTGGTGGGGTGTCGCGGGAATGGCATCCAGATAGCGCGGGAAGGAGAGAAGCAGATAGAGAAGAGCGGATTTCCTGTGGACAGGGCTGATTTATAAGTGCTGAGCAGGGAATCAGGAATTCTCTGGTCTCTCTCCTCCCTGCCTACAATCCCCCCCCCCCCCCCCCCCCCCCCCCCCCCCCCCCCCCCCCAAGGCCAGCTCCCTGTCATTGTGTGTCCCTGGATGGATCACACCCACACACTCAAAGATCAGATACACTCTCAGACCTAGGGGATTCCCCCAACCCCACCCCACCTTACGAGACAAAAAAAACTATAAAAAAAAACAATCTCCATTCTCTCTCTCTCTCTCTCCCTCTCTCAAGAGTTTTGTCATAATTTCTGTACTACCTACTGAGGCGAGTAATTGTAACATCTAAACCATCAATGCCTGCGACGTCTAAAAAAGAAAATGTCACTGCACCTTGTTTATATTGGAATTTGGTTTTTTTTCATAGATATTGGAGTCTTATTTCTTCCTCTCTCTCTCCACACCTGCCTGCTCCTCAGCACCCTCATCCTTTCTTCTCCTTCCTCTTCTACAATCAGAGGCAACCAGGCCCTGATACAATGGTTTGATCCATTATACAAAATTGTTATCCCCCCTTCCCTGCATCTCGCTCTCTCTCTCTCACACGCACATCTCTTTAACTCAGCTTCTCTTTTTTTCCTATATTCCTTTGTTCTCCTTTTCTTACTTCTCCATCTTTCTTCTCTACTGAAAAAGATTTGTGTAAACCATGAAAACATACATGAAACATAAATGTGGATGATACTGTCATCCCAGTTTAAGCGTAACAACTAGATCAAATACATGACCGAAAACAGTTCACCAGCTTTTTACAGAAAGCTGCATGGAAAGGCAAAAAAGAACATTAGATTCACAGAGAGAGAGAGAGAGAGAGAGAGAGAGAGAGAGAGAGGAGGGGGGGGGGGGGGGGGAAGGGGGGGTAACAACATTCTTGACAGTGGGCTTTTCTTTTTAAACTTGAAAACTGGTGATGAACAAGAAGGTACATGTGAACTTATACAGCATGTTCGGTTGTAAATGTCAGTAGTTTAAAACATAAAGAAAAGTTATAAGTTATAACCGAATTCTACCCACACTTCACAGACGGAAACTAACAAGAAAAAAAAAAAAAAAAAACAGAAACAATCTGATGAAGATAACCCTAAGCACCGACCCCTCCCCTTCCCGTCCCTCTCCCTCCATCAATAACCTGCGAAGACAACGTCTGACAAGCGCAACGGCCCAAGACACGTGGTTCGGGATCGGAAAACAGATTCCCTCGCAGACACACCATGATTCTCTTTCTGTTCACGGCAGATCCTCCTAGTTTGTCATTTTATCTCTCCTTGCAAGAAGGTGGTGAAGGAGAGAAAGGGAGTGATCGTAGAGGGGGGGAGAGGGGGGGGGGTGGGGTAGGAGGAGGGGGGGAGGCAGTAGGGGGGGGGGGGGGGGGGGCATGTTTTATTTCCCCCCAGTGCTGAAGCTGGGTCTTCTATGCGCTGTCTGCACGTCAGTGGGTAGTACTCACACAGATTGTTCTATGTGGCATGGATGTCTTTCAAATGTCCTGACTAAGGTGACCTTAGGGATGAGAAGGGGATGGGGTGGTGTGGGATGGTGGAGATGGGGAATACAGCAATGGAAACGGGATGGGGGTCGTGTTAGGAAGCTGGAATGGCTGGAGAGAGAGAGAATGTTTTTGGAGAGAGAGAGAGAGAGAGAGAGAGAGAGAGAGAGAGAGAGATCGGTGGAGCCGTATCTTCAACACGCCTCTGGCTTCACGTATGTATTACGCATTTGATGAAAATGGGCTGCCAGGCTGACGGCACACAGGGAGTTCCACTTTGGTTCTCTGATCTGGCACTGAGCGGAAACATTGTTAGACTGACGCAGGGATAGGGTGAGAAACGACAAGATAGGGAACGAGGAGTGGGGGGGAAGACAATGAGTGAAGCTGCCAGGAGACAACGGGGGGGGGGGGGGGGGGGAGAGGATAGATAATGAGAGAAAAGACATATACAGGAGAGAGGATAGATGAGAGAAAAGACACATACAAAGACTGACAGAGAAGACAGGAGAGGAGGAGGAGAGATCTCTCTCTTAAGGTATACGTGTCAGAATATAAATCATCTCGTTCATGGCACGCCAGAAAAACAAAATGTGTGTGTGTGTGTGTGTGTGTGTGTGTGTGTGTGTGTGTGTGTGTGTGTGTGTGTGTGTGTGAGAGAGAGAGAGAGAGGGAGGGAGGGAGACGGGGAGGGGGTGGGAAAGAGAGAGGGGGCGCAGCATGGGACCAGAGCCGCCTTTTTTCCCCCCCCTTTCTTCTAATTATCACCATTCCTGCTTGAAAGACGTAAAAAACTAAAATATAACAAAGAACATGAGAGACAGCTAAAAACTAAACGTCGGAAACACGCACACGCGGTGATAGATCGGACACGAGAGAGAGAGAGAGAGAGAGAGAGAGATGTGATCGAATTTAACCCCACACACAAAACCGGGAAGCCCCCTGGGAGCTCACCCAGCCACACTCTCCCTGATTGACTTCCTCTGTCCAGAGTCCATATCACCCCCACATCCACTCGGCCGTCTTGGATACTAGCACGCGCACACACTCCTTCCGATTTCTAGTCCCCGGGAAACAACTGCCACATCATCATTGTTGCAACATAATCGCAACTCGTGGAGACGTGTGCAGCGCCACTTTGGCGCCTGAGGTAATTTGATGCCGCGTCAAAATGGATCCAGACTTTTTTTTTTTTTTTTTTTTTTTTTTTTTTTTTAAAACCATCTTGACGTAAAATCAATTTGACGTCATCACCGGTTTGACGCTAGCGGCATTTCACGATGTTTCAGACCATGATCATGGTCAGGATCACTGAGGAGAAATTTTGAGATGTTTCAGCGAAGCGCGTGTGTTCTGGAGAGCAACTGCAGCTGAAGAAGGGGGACGAAAGGAAATCCCGCACTGGAAAACCTGTTTTTAAGGGGGCAAAATGGGACAGGGAAAAAAAAAAGTGGGAAGGAAAAAAAAAAGTAAGACAAACCATAGCATCCCCAGGTCCTAGCCTACCAAGAACATAGGCTTGCAAAACATTGCACTAGAACTTTGTATAGCTTAAAAACAAACATGCATGTACAAACATGTTCAACACCCACGCAGGACGGGTCTTTATATGTTGACATAAGCCAGGTGTGCGAGTGTGCTTGTGCGTGCACGTGTGTCAGCTTGCAATGCGGCGATAAGACACTGGGAAAATGGTAGGGTGGGGGAGGAAGGGGTTGGGAGGAAGGTGGAAGGCTAAATGCGTGCCTGTGGAAACGCAAGTGCTAATGCTTGTCTCTAATGTATGTTTGACAACATGCACTGTACCCAAATGCTCCCCAAGTCACAAAAAATGAAGGTGGCGGATATAAATCGTGACACCGGTTTCAGCACAAAAACTCGGTGCTTCACAGTTACAGAAGCGTTGTCTTGTACTTGTAGTCTAAATTATCACCCATCCATTTTCTTTTCTGTCCACTCCACCCCCCCCCCACCCCCCGCCACATTCCGTCCCCCAGTCCCCAAAGATTCAGCATTTGCGTGCTTGTCACCTCCATGAAGGTGAGAGAGAGAGAGAGAGAGAGAGAGAGGGGGGGGGGGGGGGAGAAGAAGAAGAAGAAGAAGATCAACAACAACAACAAGAGAAGAAGAAGATGCGCGCGTTAGAAGAAGAAGACGAAGACGAAGACAAAATGGGGCTAGAAAAAGAAGACCGACCACATCAGAATCAGAACAAACAAAAGTTAACTAACGTTTCTCACTCTCTTGTACCCTCCGACGGACACGCCATCCATCTGACCGTTCATTCGGCTGATGCAATAGCTTGGGGGTGCCCGGGGCTGCAATGAGCCAAGCTGTCGGTGGGTGTACATCACTCATTCACTGGGCTGTAGTGGGAGGAGATGGGGGAAAAAGATGGAGGTGGGGAACTCTGACGACATAGACTCGCTACCCGATTTTAAGCGTCGTCGTTCTCTGGTGAGTGTTAGGGAGGATACCTCGCCCCAACCCCATTCTCCGTCCCTCACGCAATCCCTTCGACCTCTTTCACCTGCCCCTCTCCTTGGATGACCATCCCCCATCTGTGTGTGTGTGTGTGTGTGTGTGTGTGTAAATGTTTAATGGATTGGAACTTCAGTAAGAAAAACCGGAGGACTCACCAGCACAGGAATGCATGACCCTTACCATGTTTAAACAGATTGAAACCCGTGCAAAACCCCCCTGATTACCTTGATTAACATTGTGCTTACAATGGAAGAGGGAGGGGGCGGGGGAACGAGGTAGTGGAGTTGTCTTCTCTTTTCTTTACCGATAAAAGGAAACCACGCCCACCTACGCCAATCAGCCTTGTCACGCGAGGCGTTTCAGTTCATTGTCTAGTTTCGATCATTTTTCGCGCACCACAGAAATCAAACCGGGACCGAAAACATTTTCACGAACACACACGCATGCACACTGAGCTGATTCCCGACCTTCTGAGGGGGAAAACAAGAGAGGTTACTTGACCATCGTACACACAGGACCTGCCAGCAAATTAATCCCGAAGCGGAGCGTTTCGACTCCGAGGTCTTCTGCAAGCAAGTCAAACAAAAGTGGCGAACGAGTATTGCTTCGCTGCTCTCGGGAGTGCGCGCTAGTACAGCAAGTAAAGAAACAAACCAACGAAAACGAACAAATGAACATTGGTCTGAAACACACACACACACACACACACACACACACACACACAACTCATCTCTTGAAATTACTGGATCAGTGTAAAGTGTCAGTCCACTTGGGTTAGGGAGACGACGTTAAAAACGACGTTAAACCTGGACGTAACCTAAATAACCACAGAATCTTTCTTGTTTTTTTTCTCTCCAGACGGTGCATGTGGCAAAACTACGGAGGGGTGGAGGGGATGGGGGGTGGGGGTGGTTCTGATGTTTACACCCTGGCAGCAGGGAGGTCGACATGATGACATGCTTTTCGCTGCAAGGTAAGCCAGCAGCTCGTGCTGTACTGGTGGGCGGCCCTAGGGGGTCCAGGGGCCGGCTCGTGCTGAAGAGCGTGATCGCTGCATGGCGTTTATGTTCCACGATACGTTTTGTGGGACAGGGGGAGTAAAGCAATAAGTAGGTGACGAGGGGGACGTTACGACAGAAGAGAATGCGTGGAGGGTGCGTGTGAGTGAGCGTGCAACGAACAGCGACGTGGGGGGAGGTAGAGGTGAGGGTGAGGGGGGATGGAGGAAGAGCAGAGAGAGAGAGAGAGAGAGAGAGAGAGAGAGAGCGAGTGCGAGCGTGTGTGTGTGTGTGTGTGTGTGTGTGTGTGTGTGTGTGTAAAGAGCGACAGAAAAAAGAGACTGGGGCACACAGAGAGAGAGAGAGAGAGAGAGAGAGAGAGAGAGAGAGAGAGAGAGACTAAATGAGAGTGACACAGTCAGACAGAGACAGACAGAGGAGACAAGAGGGCAGTGAACAAATGGGGTAGGAGCGGAGACTGATGCAGTGAATTCCACGGCCTTCACAACTCCTGCCTCAGATGTAACACGAGCACCGAAGATCAGATTACAATTCAGCGTTAAGATAAAAATAAAACAAAACAAAATAAAATAATGGGTGACATCGTTGCAACTGTGTGACATTTCCATGTTTCTGCGACTCTTTCGTTTCTTGTCTACCCTTTTTTTTCTCCCTCTTTAAGGTCAAAATCACTAGGGCAGATTCTGCGAGGTGTTTACATCATGTTGTTCACTGACAGATATATACAGAACAAGCGCTATGGCTTAGCCGTTACGTCATGTGCGATCTTGCTCTCTCTCTCTCTCTCTCTCTCTCTCTCTCTCTCTCTCTCTCTCTCGTTTCTCTCTCTCCACACACACATATACACACACACACACCACACACTCTCTCTCTCTCTCTCTCTCTCTCTCTCTCTCTCACACACACACACACACACACACACACACACCTTCAACATACACGTCAAGTAATCTCAAACCATATTGTTTGTAACCAAGCCAACCACGAAGGCTACATCACGTCTGCAGGCAAGTTTTGAAATTAGAACCACGTATGCAAATTAATATGACGAGACTGAAATCCAAGTCAAAATCGAAGCCTGAAACAAAACGACCGATGTAGAACACAAGGTTTACCATCAGTCAAGTTTCTGTCTGGTACACTGACATTCTCTGTCTGTCTGTCTGTCTGTCTGTCTGTCTCTCTCTCTCTCAGAACAATTTTGTATATCAATTTTCTATCATACTGATTACGTCACACGCCATTACATTTAGGGCTGCCGCCCTTCTTAGAATAAAATCTTTGTCTGTCTGTCTGTCTGTCTCTCTCACACACACAACACACACACACGCACGCACGCATGCAAACATCACAGGGGAAGCAGGTCAAGGATATATGTGGGCATGCAATTAATAAGACAAGCTTGTGTGGCGCATCAAATAAAAAATCTGTACATACAGCCTGAACAAACACATTTGACTCCCCCCCCCCTCTCTCTCTCTCAAACACATTTGACTCCCCCCCCCCCCCTCTCTCTCTCTCTCTCTCTCTCTCTCTCTCTCACACACACACACACACACCACACACACACACACACACACACACACACACACACACACACACACACACACACACACATACACACACACACACACATCCTTGACTCTGTGACGCTAAAATAAAAAACAGCAACAAATTTTCATGTCTTCAATCACCGAAGTAAGGCGGGAATATTTAATTCAACTCTCTCTCTCTCTCTCTCTTTGTCTGTTTGTCTGTCTGTCTGTCTTCATCTACCTTTTTTTTTCAAATGGCAATGCAACATTTCAAAGTAAAAACAATGTAACAAACAAACAAAAACAAAGAGAAAACAAAAGCAAAGTCTCAAATACGAAACAAAAACAAAGTCTCGATTACAATGTCTACTGACATCAGTGTATACGAAGCCATTTGATCTCTCTCTCTCTCTCTCTCTCTCTCTCTCTCTCACACACACACACACACACACACACACACACACACACACACGTGCATATGCAACAAAGAACGAAACAAACGTAAAATACTGGAAAGAAAGAAAGAAAAAAAAAAGAAGAAGAAGAAGAAGAAGAAATCACTGAAGGCTAGAAAAAGAAGCCGACACTTGCCTTAAGTGAACGCTGTGAGCCCCAGAATCAATGAACAGACCGATATTATGCCATATGTCAATGGGAGACACATACACATCACTTCTCCTACGACTGTGAGTTATGGGCGACGACAGAACAAAGCTTTTTTTCTTTTTTTTTTCCCAGCTGTGTTCGCAGACGCTTCGGTCATTGATAGCCCCCCCCCCCCCCCCCCCCCCCCCCCCCCTCCCCACCCCACCACCACCACCACACACACACACACACACACACACACACACAAACATCTCCGCTCTTTTTCTTCTTCTCTCCTCACCCACCTTCCACCTACTGACCCCCATCCCTCCTTCCAACCCAGCCCCACCCCCTCCTCCTCTCCTGCCCACCACGACACCTCCCTCCCTCTTCGCTTTACCGCGATCCCAGCACGTCATTTAGCGGATCAATTAAACGGTAAAATGAACCGCACGCAAACCTTGCTGCGATCGTGTCAAGTCATCTCCGTCATCTTCCATTCTCTCTGCTTTGTTGCCCTGTGCGTCGTTTGGAAGCACTGCCGCGCAGGGTTCTGTTTTCGTGTCTGTCTGGTTGTGTTGTCGTTGTCTCCATGCCTCTCTCTTTAGTGTCTGTCTTGTTTTCGTTTTCAGAATGACTCAAGCCAAGCCCACCACATACGGATTTTTCAGGGCTGTTACCATGCTGAGAGAGAGAGAGAGAGAGAGAGAGAGAGAGAGAGAGAGAGAGAGACAGACAGACAGACAGACAGACAGAGAGAGAGAGAGAGAGAGAGGAAGGGAGGGAGGGAGGGAGGGGAGGAAGGGTGTTGCCATACACGCACTAAACGACAAAATTTAAGGAGCTTTTTAAACAGTTTCCGACGATCTTCCACAAAATTGCAAAGGGTTCAAGTCGCAATCGACTGGAAAATAACTGCTTTATTCATTTTTGAAAAAAAGGAAAGACTCTTTTTAAACTGAAAAAAAAAAAAAAAAAAAAAAGTCTGCTTGATAACCAACAGGTACGGTAAATCCGGCTCC
>JADBJO010000749.1:445000-447500 GCA_016801955.1 Conus betulinus
CATGATGCCTTGAAATCTACAAAGCAAGTGAAAAAAAAAAAAAAAAAAAAAAAAAAAAAAAACGGTTGAGGCTAGAAATCAGTGGGATCAAAGACTTGGAGAACGGCATTGTGGAAGAGGTGAAATGGTCCGACACACATCAACAGTCAGCGGACTGTCTTACCAAGAGAGGAGCTTCACCCACGCTGCTGCTGAGAAGACTGGAAGAAGGAACAAGCACTGCATAGACTTTTGAATTTTTTTTTAATTTTTTTTTTTCTAGATAAAAGACAGAGATGAGTATGATAACGATAGACAGTATCGGAACAGTGCACGCTTGGAGAACATTGTTGTCGAACTTTCCGGAGTAATGAAACTGTAACTAAGGAAATAACTTGGCAACGAGAGAAGCGGAAACGAGAAGAGAGTCAACGAATTTGTGTACGTGCCGAGGAGGCAATGTTCTAAGTACATTTACAGTTTAACTTTTCAGCTCGTTTTACATAAATCCTCAATTGGATATTTCGGCATTCTTTCCATCCCGCTGAGGACAATGTGCGCACAGGTTACATTTATTTCCTTTAACGTTTTTTTCTTTCTTTAAAAAAAAAAAAAAAAAAAAAAAAAACATTTAGCGTCTGCTGAGTTTCTAAAATCTTTCAAAGTTACCTTCAATTATACAGGTCGTGACTAGCATGTATAGGTCCTACCCCAAGTCCCCTCTCTTGCCTACCTGCCTGCCCCCTCCCCCCCCCCTCCCCCTTTTTCTCTCTCCTTCCTAAGTATCCGGTAGACACTATAAGTATGTATGTATATATGTACACACACACACACACACACACACACACACAATTTGGATGTCGTGCCGGGGGGAGGGGAGGAGAGAGGAGAGACAGACAGACAGACAGACAGAGAGAGAGACAGAGGGGGGGGGGGGGGGGGGGGGGGGGGGGGGGCAGTTTGCGTCTGGCACTTTGTCCATCCAATCATAATCACACGGTGCCAGACAAAAGCTGAAGCAGAACGCACGACGATGCACGTGCGTCCGTCATACCGGCACCTATCATCATTTCCCGAAAGACTGCTTTGATCTGGCAGCCAAACACGATGCTTCATCGCCCCTTGGCTCGCCAGTGATGCAAATTACGGCCTGTAAACCTCTGGTTCTTAGGGCAATATAACGAAGGTTCCCGAGGGCAATATAACGAGGGTTTTGATGTGGCTACGCCAGAGATGACAGCCCTGATATTTCTCTCCCCCCCCCCCCCCCCCCCCCCCCCCCCCCCCCCCCCCCCCCCTCGCGGTTGGCTGAGCTGTAAAGACTGTGCACTGAACTTAACAACACACCGGAGCCTGAGAGAGTTTGCCTTGGCCCGGTAGTGCATTCCAGTATGTCCGAGTCGTCTTCCCGTTTCGGGCGGAAAGGCTATAACATCGAGCCATTTTGTGTGTGAGTGTGTGTGTGTGTGTGTGTGTGTGTGTGCGTGCGTGCGTGCGTGCGTGCTGCGTGCGTGCGTGCGTGCGTGCCTGCCTGCCTGCGTGTGAGTGAGAGAGACAGAGGTCTGCATCCCAGTTTGCCTGCACTGTATTGTGTTATGACTGCATCCAGACGCCCATACCAGGAAAACTCGTTCTGTAGGTATATGAACAGCACAGAAATTGTTCGCCACTGACCTGCCTCAGAACAAACTTCGATCTAGGAATGAAAAACAAACACACAAACAAACAAAAGCTACAACAACAACAAAACTTGTCCATCACAGACCCAAACTAATACGATGGAAATCTCGCCATTCGCCAATCGTGAAGAGGTTTACCAGAAAAAAAAAGCTAGCCAATCACCTAGCCCGACACATGCACTGATACCTCGCAATGTCCCGCCACGTCGCAATTGGTGGGGCCACGGGAGTTGAACGCACGTGTAAACAAAACAGCTAGAAGAAGAAGAAAGGAACAGCTGAACAAAAATCCAGTTTACATTACAGTTCCTTCCCATTTAGACGTCCCCCCCCCCCTCCCCCTTTCTTAAGATGCAAACAAGATATATGGGTGAAAGTACTGTTTAGCTTTCCTCTCAGGGAACTGTGGTTCTGAGCTGTCGGCAACTGGTCGAACTCTTTCTTTCTGTAGCCTGTTAACCAATGAGATCAACACAAAGGCTTGACCTAGATCCTCAGAGACACATGCTGCACTTGTACCTTCAGGCGAGAGGTAAGGAATTTCTTTTTCATCAGAAACCGTAAATTAACGCACGTGTCGTGTCACGTGATACCTATAATACGTACAGAATCAATCTAAACTAACACCTTAGCGTGATTCTTCTGCAATAACAACTGCATGCCACACTGATTTTTTCCCGTGAAACATTACACACACAAAAAGATGCCAAATTCATCGCTCTGTCGCCTTTCAATCCGACAGAAAGAAGGTATTTTACGGGTAAAAGCATTCTTGACATGTGACATTCATGGCGGTACAAAAACCAACGTCATGAATGGTAGGCGCGCCATGTTTACCCCGG
>JADBJO010000749.1:452500-457500 GCA_016801955.1 Conus betulinus
ATCTTGATGTAACAATCACTTAAACGTTTCTTAAATTCTGCAATAAAAGCTTTCACATTACCAACACTTTGCATTTCCCAAACAATTCCAAACCCGAATCTGTAAAGAACATAGCAAACATTAGTCGTCCAGGTATATAATTTTGATTCTGCAGATGTAGCAGCATATCATAGGCTTTCTTCGGGAGTCTGTTATTATCCATACATGCAACACGAAGCCAAAATCTGATACATTTTGCATAAGTATTAACATAAAGAGGGTATCTTCCAGATTCGCCGTACACTAAGTGCCTAGGAGCTTTTGGACTTACACCAAGAAATCTTTTAATAGCAGCTAAGTGCACCCTTTCAATTTGTTCCTGGTTGGATGACAGTCCCCAAATCTCTGCTCCATAAGTTAAGATAGGTTGTATTTGGCAATCGAATAGCTTAAAGAAAATACCAGGAGAATGCTCACCTATTGACCATAGCATTCTGTTGATAGCAATCAATCCTTTCTTTGCTCTGTTTGCTAAGTCACACACATAGTTGGTTGGAAGGATAATCTTGTATAGTCAGTATTATACCGAGATACTTATACATGTTAACAACGGAAAGTTGAGCATCACCAAAAGTCCAATTTTCATTCAAAGCAAGGTAACCCCCATTCCTGAATACAACAATATTTGACTTTTCCAGGTTCACAAGTAAATCTAAACGTTTTGAAGTATTATACAAGACATTCAGTTGGGTTTGCAAACCAATAACAGTATCAGAAAATAATGCAACATCATCAGCAAATAACAGAATCAAAAGTTCAGTGAGATCTGGAGAAAGCTGAATACCATGTCTACCAAAAGTGTTTATATCTTTAGTTAGTTCATTGATTAACAGTGAAAAAAGCACAGGTGAACACACCTCACCTTGTTTTTAGGCCCCGTGGGCATAGAAAAGTATCAGTAAGGTCACCACTAGTTCGAACACAAGTCTTCACAACATTATACACACTTTGCAATGCTTTCAAGAATTTTCCATTAAGACCATTAACAGATAGAACCTTCCACAATTTATCCCTACTCACTAGGTCAAAAGCCTTCCTAAAGTCTAAATGCGACATAGAGTTTCCTGTGTCTTAACAGCTGCTTCTGAATCATTGCCAGTAAAGTGAAAATGTGATCTGTTGTACATCGTTTGTCACGAAAACCAGCTTGCTCCTCCCCAAGAATATTGTTCATTTCAATCCATTTGGTTAACCTTCTATTGAGAACAAAGCTATATATTTAACTACAAATGTTCAACAAGGACGGTAGTTTTCCACGGTAGTTATCTGGACATTCCTATCACCCTTCTTAAATAGTGGTTGCAAGATAGAGACTGACCAGTCTTCCGGAAACAAACCCTCATCAAAAATTGTATTGAAAATTTAACAAGGAAAGGCATAATGACTTGCCTACTGTACTTATAAAACACTCCAATAAGCTTATCTGGGCCAGCTGCCTTATTACTCTTTATTGTTCGAATTGCAGCTTCAATTTCGGTAACAGAAATTGGTTGATTCAAAAAGTCGCAATCAGTATGTACAGGTTCCCTATCATAATATTCGTCAAAATCTGAACTGGTGTTTAAGTCAACAGGTAAGTCATTAAAAACACCTTTAAAGTGATTATACCACTGATCACTAGAAATCGACCCCTGACCTTGAGTTCTTTGGCCTATCTGAACGAACAATTTCCCTGAATTTCTTTTCTTAAAGTAATTATTACTTTGTAACGATGCAATGATATTTTCATTATGTAGCTTCTTCCTTTTCTGTCTTAACAATTCCTTATACTCTCTCCGTTTCTGGCCATAGGCAATTCTGTCATTATCGTTATCAGTTCTACTATGAAACCTGTTTATCTGCGTTCGTAATACCTTTCTGCTTTGTTTACATTCAAGGTTGAACCAAACTTTTCTCATACCTATACCAAATTTAATAGTTTCTCATCATGCATTCACCAGCACACACAAAACATTCATTAAACTTGGACAAAGCTCGATTAATGTTAACACCAACAAGGTTAGCAGCTTCACTAACTAATGATGAGACATAGTCAGAGTTAATACGTTCATAAAAAGCAGCTGAACTTTCTTCTCTCCATTTGTACTTACTAACAGAAACAACTTGATGAGCATCACTCTCAATAACAGGTAAACAGTCAGCACTATCAGATGGAGAGAAAAACAAAACAACAATAGCATGCTTAGTTTCTATTAACGGTCTTACATTAAGGCACTGACAACGAGGAAGCAAGGAACTTGAGGCAATCATATAATCAATTACACTAGTACAACTATCAGATACATAAGTAAAGTCACCTGAACATTTCAATGCTTTCAGACCGTTAAGAATACACAGATCAAATTCCTGACATACATTTAACAAATATCGACCCAAAGGGTTTACCATAGTATCCTTGGAGATTCTCGGAACGGGTTCCTCACTTAGGGACGCATCCATATCATATGACATATAATTCTCTACAAATACTTCTTTTACGTCATCAATGGGGTCACAATTACTCGGGTTAAGTAGGCCAGTTCTTGAATTTAAATCACCACAAATCATCATTGGTAACCACCCAGTTTCTCTAGAAACTTCCAACAAGCATTCTTCTAACCAGGATATGCCGTTATAAATATCTGTTTCTTCATAGTATTTAGAACCTTCAGGTGGGAGATAAGCACCTATTATCAAACAGTCCGAGTTCAGAGAGAGAGAGAGAGAGAGAGAGAGAATATGGAAGGAACGAATGGGGGGGGGGGGGGGGGGGGGGGGGGAGACAAGACCCCCAAAAGTCGACAAAAGACAGACAGGACAGAGAGCTAGGGGATGCAGGAGGAGGAAGAGGAGGAGGAGGAGGGATGTACTTTAAAGAGTTCCAAAACAGGCGAAGAAAGGAGTGATTCTAAATGCAGACAGACCAGAATAGACATGAACGGAAGTGGCGTTGGCGTTGGAAGGGGGAGAAGGTAGGATGCGGGAGGGGGGTGCAGGAGGTGGGGCAAAATTTTCGAGGTAAATAATGTGCGGTCGGCCCGTTCTTCGTGCCTGAAAAAAAAAACATGTTCCAAAACCAGAATCAGCCCCCACGCCCCTCTCCCCCTCTGCTTCCCCCCCCCCCCCCCCTCCCCCCCCCATGGATGGATGGATACCCGGGAGGCTCTCTCCCTCTCTCTCTCTCTCTCTCTCTCTCTCTCTCTCTCTCTCTCAGTACAGACTGTACTGCCGCCGTCTGGGAGAGTCTCTGCTAATGGGGTGTTCATCTTTCCTGCCACCGTCTTTTGACTCCGTTCCACTCCCACTGTCCCATCCCTTCCTCTCTCCCTCCCTGAAATCTGTCTATACGGTCATCCACGTTTGGTGAGTGGACGTGACAGCTTTTAGTGTTTGAGTTCTAAAAAATCTTCACGCTTTTTTTTTTTTTCTTTAACCTTACAGGTAATTTACATCACGTTATTTTTTCTTTCTTCTTTCTTTTTTCTACTACTTTTTTCTCTTTACTTTCCTTCTTTTTTTTTTTTTTTAATCTAGCGACTACGTAGTGTGCTTAAAACATGTCTTTCACGGATTCAAATTAAATTTTTAATGCTATTCTCCAATTTGGCTTTACATGTTACTTTTTGTGTGTCTGAGTGCGGCGCTGTCATGTTTTGATATTCTTTCATCTGTCTTTTCAAACTCAATATGGGGAAAATTGAAGGTTTTAAAGAAAAAGAATTTTGCAGAATGGCTGTTGCCTTCGGCAAGGCCTGACTTTCCCTGTATTAATGACGTCAAACAGTTCAACTGTGTCGTTAGCGAATGTCGGTCATTTGGCAGTGTCAGCGGTTAAGCTCCGAACAGGACAGAATGTCCAAAGCCTAAGCATTTACTGCTTGGGAACTCCACAGGTCATAGTTTCAGGTTCCAGTTTCTGGTTCCAGAAAGCGTGCAGCTTTCCGATCTCCCATTCCAGTACGATCAATACATCTGCCTTTAAGGAGTTTAAGATAACACATCATTTTTCAACCTTATACTCTCCCCTACCTTCCCCCAAAAAACTACTAAAAAAAAAAAAAAATGTAGTTGCTGTGTTCAGAGCAAAAGCAATATCGGTCTCAAACCAACAACAACAATAAACCCACCATCAGAACACACCCATTTCTATTGACCTTCATTACTAATAAGGTCACGGGTCGTTCCACATGTTTTTTTTTTTTCTTACTTACTACCCCATAACTAGGTTAGGAAAAAAAAAAAAGCCATACGCCCGTGTGTGTCAACTCTTCCAGCTGGAAGCGTGACAGGTTGTTACTATTTTTTACCGCCCGTTTTCTGCAATGGCGTTAAGTCTGCGTGGTGGGGTGGGGGTGGGGCCATGGAGGTGACGACGTCAGGCTGCGCGAAAGAGCCAAAAGGTCAAACCACACATCTGCTTCCACGTTCAGAGAACACACTCGGAAAGAATCCTGCGCGACCTTGACCTTCGGTGACGGACTCGCGAGATCATTCAAACTCACCAAGTCTAATTGACATAATTTCATTGAGAGAGAGAGAGAGAGAGAGAGAGAGAGAGAGAGAGAGAGAGAGGGGAGAGGGGAGACGGGGGGGGGGGGGGGGGGGGGGGGGGGGGGGGGGGGGGGGGGGGGGGGGGGGAGTTATCTTGTGTGACCCAAACCTAACGGCGAGGTTTGTGTTTAAATCATTGTCATCCTGCGCCTGCTGGACACGTTGGGAGCGTATCGATACTACCCTGATCGATACTTTCCCAGTTCGATTCTCCCACAGCTTGATACCCTTATCCCTGATGGCATTAATTTCACGCCAATAACTCTAAACGAATGCTGCTGACGGTACCAAATCGCCTAGCAGAAATGTCAACACAAAGCACACAGAAAAAACAAGGAGATATCCCAGGGCAAATAGGCAAATTTGGAACATCCATTTTGGGGGGTGTCTCCTTGTTTGTTCTGTGTGCTGTGTTGGCATTTCTGCTGTGT
>JADBJO010000749.1:462500-477500 GCA_016801955.1 Conus betulinus
AGCTTTTATAGCTCCAGTAAAGCACGAAATAACAAAAAAAAAAAAGGTTATATGTATGATTACAACGCAAGCAATCAATTAACGTCGACCGCACTTGGTCACATGACTAACTAGGGCACCAGAAAGGCGAAGACCCTCGTTGAGGTCGAGTGGATTCTGGATCTGGTTTTGGATCTGGGTCAAGAGCGAAAACAATACAAACAACAAACAAAAAGGTTGTATAACCAGGGGAAGTAAGAGCACGTACAGACTGAAAAGCTGCTTCAAATGTGCCCCCCCCCCCCCCCCCCCCCCCCCCCCCCCCCCCCCCCCCCCTTTAAATAGGTATGAAAATGCGCGAAATGTCAACATTTCTTTTCTCGACACTTCTAATATTCAATGATAATATACTACTTCGCAGACAGCTATAAATTCGTAACACTAACGTCATGGCGTAACTTGTTCTGGGAGAATGTGAAACGAGCGGAACTTGGATCCGCCGTTTTCAAGTGGATCAGCTCCACAGATCGGCACAAAGTTCAACAGATTTATCCTTCAGCAACATGTCATCTTTCCACAATGTTTCGTAGGAATCTGCTCCGTAGTTGATGTTTATTTGTCCTTTTTGTCTTTTTTTTTAGGGGGGGGGGGGGGGGGGGGGGGGGGAGGGTCCGCCTTGCAGACTACAGTAAAAAACAACAAATCACCAACCAAGAACTGACGCGGCTGAGTACATAACCTAACTGACGGAAGTAATTAGGTAAACTGCAGTTTTTGTTTATACCGTCCAATGGAAAAAAAAAAAAAAAAAAAAAAAAAAAAAAAAGGGGGGGGTGGGGGGAGGGGTGGGGTGGCAGTGAAGGAAGGGGAGGGGGCTCTCAGTTTGAAATCCTGCAGTCTTGTTCAACTCGTTAAAGTTTTAATGACGGTTGCGAATTCGGCCATTTCAAAAAAAAAAAAAAAAAAAAAAAAAGACATGACAGTATAAACTGTATAATTTATAAACAGCTAACAAGTAATTTATTGTACGTCACTGCCGCACAGTTGCTTTGCCTTTGTTGTTTTCACTCATGTTACGGCGCAGCCTCCGTCACTTCCGTTTTCCCTCTAACTGATATCACCCCACCCCTTTGCCCATGCCACCTCCTCCATCCATCCCTTCCCATTCCGTCCCCCTCCCTCTCTCCCAAAACCCATCTTACCAGATTGTCACAGACTGATTTTTCATGGAGCACTGAACTGAACACTGTTCTCTCTCTCTCCAACCCATAAAATTTTGGCCACACTGTTGTCCCTTGGGATATTAGCGTCGGTTGTTATTCTCTCTCTCTCTCTTTCTCTCTCTCTCTCTCTCAAGGGGTCTGCAGATTTATTACCTTCTACTCCAGCTCTTCCATACACCCCCCACCCCCCCTCCCCCCTCTTCAACTCCCCATGGCACCCCTTACCCATCGCCTTAGATCCTCTATTATCTTGCAACATCCAAGGCCCCCCCTCCTCCTCCTCGCCCCCCCTCCTCTCTCTCTCTCTCTCTCTCTCTCTCCTGAGGCTCCAGCGAATCATAAATCGATGCGTGCGCTTGGACAGAAATGAGAAAGGAAACTACTACTACTACTACAAAAACAACAATAGAGGATGCGCACGTCAAAGACCTACAAAAATCACGTCTCTGTGTCGAAAAAATTTAGGACTTCTGTTTGTATGGTTAGTCTGGGTAGAAAGAATGAGGACTTTTGTTTGTATGGTTAACCTGGGTCGCAAGAATGGGGACTTTTAGTTGTAACGGTTAATCTGGGTCAAAACAATGAGGACTTTTATTTGTATAGTTAATCTGGGGTAAAAGAATGAGGACTTTTGATTGTATGGTTAGTCTCAGTCAAAGGAATGAGGGCTTTTGATTGTATGGTTAGTCTCAGTCATAAGAATGAGGACTTTTGATTGTAGGGTTAGTATCAGTCAAAAGAAATGAGGACTTTTGATTGTATGGTTAGTCTCCGTCAAAAAGAATGAGGACTTTTGATTGTATGGTTAGTCTTAGTCAAAAGAATGAGGACTTTTGATTGTATGGTTAGTCTTAGTCAAAAGAATGAGGACTTTGATTCGTAGAATTTGGGATTTCCGGCTTGTGGATTGTATTCTTAAAAACGCAGAAATATTCAGTTCACAACTACTTCTCTGTGGTGCTTGTGTTCTGAGTGAAAAAGGTAGAGACGGAAGAAAAAGGAAAAAGAAGAAAAAAAAAAAGGGGGGGGGGGGGGGGGGGGGGGGGGGGGGGGGGGGCGGAAATACCAAAGAGAACGGAGACAGCAAATCCCATTTCTGTGGCAGGTGCGGAAAACTTACACCCACGTGACTGGGCAAGTGTCTTTCGCTCTCAGGCGTTGTTGCTGCCTCCATTGTCTGATTCCTTTTTTCTTAACACACTTACATCTAGACACCATAGCTCCTACGACGCCTTCATTTCTCCCGAATTCTTCCCCACACACCCACTAATGTCGACTGTCACCCTCTCATAGACGGACAGAGAAGACGGGTGACAGCCAAGTAATCCGCCGGGGAGGTTGGATTTAAAAAAAAAAAAAAAAAAAAAAAAAAAAAAAAAAAAAAAAAACACCTGTGAACACCTGCCTCACTTTGTCCGCCACTGAAGTGTCCTTCACCTTGGTTGTGGTTTACACGCGGGCCTGAGTGAAGGTGACTCAGTATAGGCTGATGCAATCCACTGGCAAAGCTCGTCTAGGACTGTCGATGGTGTTAGCATTTGAAATACGTTGTGTCCTCAATTTCTATGGTTCGTTTGACTGTATTAGTCGCCCCCCCCCCCCCACCCCCTACTTCACGATTCCGACGTTTCGATAGTTCGACAAATCACGATTCCGACGTTTCGACAATCCGACAATTTTGTCGGACCAACGAAACTTGTTTTGTAATGTTTTATTTTGTGCCAATAGTTCGACACATCACGATTTTCGACGTTTCGATAGTCCGACTTCAAAGTTAGATTGCCGCACGGTCTTCTTTGAAACCACATTCGGGTATCATTGCTTTTGCGACAGAGGAAGTGGGGTTAAATGTTGACAATACAGAGAGAGAGAGAGAGAGAGAGAGAGAGAGAGAGAGAGAGGAGAGAGAGAGAGAGAGAGAGAGAGAGAGATTTTACTTTCAATATGTCAGACTAACGGGAATTATAAAACTGGGTTGTGTGTCGGATTATCGAAACGAGTTGGAATTGTCGGAATCGTGGGATGTCGGACTATCGCTACTTTTTCTTACAGTGTCGGATTATCGAAACATCTGAACGTGGGGTGTCGGACTACCGATGTGTCAGAGACAGAGAGACAGAGAACAGAGAGAGGACAGACAGACAGACCGATAGAGAGTAAAAAATCTGTGCGTGCTTTGTATATGTGAGCGTGTACGCTTCAGGGGAATGTTGAACGCTTGCCTACATGCCTACGCCAGCATGTATACATGCATGTGTGGTCCCGCACTGCTCTGACGACTTCACTAGGATCTTACGCAACAATTCAGCACTCCCAAGTCTGAAAGACCCCGTGGCTGACGACAGAAACCTGTCTTCGTTCCAAGAACGCACGGGCACATGTCTAGATCCATCAATGCGCGAGATCAAGTTACGTACAGGTTCAACGTCCTCATCCGCCAAAAGGCGACAGCAGACGGGAAGGAGCGAGGGGGTCCAGGTACCAAACACTTACCTCCCTTTCCAAGAACAAATGTACACAATACACGTCTCGATCCGTCAATGCGGTGGGTGTATGTTAGGTTACGTTCACGTTTAACGCCAACCTAATGGCGATATCGAGATCATGGCACACAGGAGGGGGGGGGTGGGGGTGGGGGTGGGGGGAATCATCCCTGGGGAGTGGAACAGGAATTGTGTATGACGGTCCCTTGGTGCATTTTGAGGACCTGACAACACTGATACCAAGTGAGCGATGGCTTTTTGAGAGAGAGAGAGAGAGAGAGAGAGAGAGAGGAGGATTGAGAGAGAGAGAGAGAGCTTCTTGGCGTGAGAGAGAGAGAGGGGAGAGACTTTTTTCGGGAGAGAGGAGTGAGAGGGAAGAGGGGAGAGAGAGAGAAGGGATGAGAGAGAGACAGGATGAGGGAGAGAGATACAGAGACACAGAGATCTCTCTGAAAGAGAGAGAGAGAGAGAGAGAGAGAGAGAGAGAGAGACATGAGAGGAGACATGAGAGACAGTGGACTGAGAGATGAGAGAGAGATGAATAAGAGAGAGAGAGAGAGAGAGAGACAGGGAGGGAGGGAGGGAGAGAGAGATCTATACAGACGGAAACACAGAGATGTGTGTGTGTGTGTGTGTGTGTGTGTGTGTGTGTGTGTGTGTGTGTGTGAGAGAGAGAGAGAGAGACAGAGAGAGAGAGAGAGACAGAGAGAGAGAGAGAGGAGAAGAGTGGGAGGGCATGGGGGCTCACGACACGGAGATATCGATTTTTTACGGGCCCCCGTCTCACGCACGTCACGTTCCCACAGTGCTAGCTGTTCTGGTACCTGGCCAATCCTTGCCCAACGTCACCTTCCCTCTTGCCTAACCTCCCTCCACCCCACACTCCCACCCCTCCCTCACCACTAAACCCTCGCAGAACTTTGCTGGGTATATGGGGAAAAAAAAAAAATCTCTCTCTCCTTCGTTTCCAAACAAGGAAGACTGGAGATTATTCACAGAGCTCTCTCTCTCTCTCTCTCTCTCTCTCTCTCTCTCTCTCTCTCTCTCTCGTGCACACACACACACACACACACACACACACACACACACCACGTTTTACAATATCTTGATCTGGCTCTTTGCGGTCAGCTGGGCTATAAGCAATACTCTTTCTGTCTTTCTCTCTCTCTCTCACACTCTCTCTCTCTCTCTCTCTCTCTCTCTCTCTCTCGTTTTTCAACATTTCACGTGCAGAAACAACCGGCCTTGAACCAAGCCACTATCGCATGTCGCTGAATCTTGCAGCCCGGCACAAACCTCAAGAATCTGCCAAGAGACTAAACACAGCTTTACAACTGCCTGCGCACTGCATCAGGGCCAGACCCATCAAAGCGGCTTATAAGTATAAAGACTATTCTAAGTTCCTAAGCCGATTCTCCCCGTCCGATCAAGCTTGCTTGGTCATGCCTTTCGGATTAACCGCCGAAGGCAGAGATAGAGAATTAGAAGAGGGAGGGGAGGAGGGGGGGGGGGGGGGGGGGCGGGAAGCGGGACATAGGGGTGGGGTGGGGTGGGGGTGGGCGAGGGGCAGAGGAGGAGGAGAAAGTGTGGAGTTGGATGAGAGAGAGAGAGAGAGAGAGAGAGAGAGAGAGAGAGGCGAAAGGAGAATGTGTGTGTGTGTGTGTGAGAGAGAGAGAGAGAGAGAGAGAGAGAGAGAGAGAGAGGCGAAAGGAGAGAGAGAGACAGTGTGTGTGTGTGTGTGTGTGTGTGTGTGTGTGTGTGTGTGTGTGTGTGTGTGTGTGTGCGCGCGTGCGTGTGTGCGCGTGCGTGTGTGTGTGTGTGTGTGTGGTGTGTGTGTGTGTGTGTGTGTGTGACAGAGAGAGCCAGACAGACAGAGACAGGGGGAGATTATCATTGTGGAGAGAGACAGACAGACAGACAGACACACACACACACACACACCCACACACACACACACACACACACACACACACACACACTCACACACACACACACACACAGAGGCGGGAGAGAGATTATTATTGGCGAGAGAGAAGAAAAGGAAGAAGAAGATGAGAGAGAGAGAGAGAGAGAGAGAGAGAGAGAGAGAGAGGAGAGAGAGAGAGAGAGAGAGAGAGAGAGAGAGAGATTCTGCGATTCTTCGATCAAACGTTTTTAGAACAAACTCAAATAATCATTAACATTCCGGTCGATATTCTCGGGCGATTCTTCGTAAAACTTGGCGCACATATGAGTGACGAGAACAAGCCAAGAGTGTGTATACAGTGAATTGATGTGGGTAACGTTCATTAAAAAAAAAAAAAGTCCAAACTACGTCAAACTGATCAACAGAAACAAAAGGACTAAAGTCCAAGAAGTAGAACGTCGGTTTGCAATTCAGTTAAACAGAAAAGTGTCTGTCTCCAAAGATCTCCACACTAAGAAACAGGACAGGAAACTATACAATATAATGTTATTCGAAACCGACTTTTGCAAAGCAGGTATACCCATAAAATGCAAAATTTACACGACAGAAAGGAGGGACGGGAGCTAACAACAACAACAACAACAACCACAACAACAACAACAACAACAACAACAACAAAAGATAAGAGCTCCTGTTTATGATTCAGTTTCACTCAGACTGTCCTCCTTTCTTGAGGATAGGTGAATGTTTAGTAATAAATAAATGAATAAGAAAATAAATAGCCGGATCTATGGAAAATCTACCAGAACCAAAGATATTGTTTATCACTCCGGAACTCGACCCTCTATTCGCCCCTCCTGTATCACATTTGTTCCAGCCACCACACAAATATCCGGATTCTTATACCAGCTGCAGACGTCACATTAGATCATACGCTACGCTGATTGGTCCAGACCAAGGTCCTTGACAATTTGCAGCCAAGCTGGAGCAAGTGCTGTAAGTGTTCACCGCTCCGGGTCTCTTGGCGTAAACACAGCAGGTTTCTTTCTTTCTTTCTTTCTTTCGTGTGTGTGTGTGTGTGTGTGTAACAGACTAATATATGTACTCAACAGTACTGGAAAGTTTCGAGCAAAGAGAGAACTAAACACTAAACGGATAAACAAGAGCCATTTCCGAGGCATAAAAAAATGTTACAAACACGCGTGGGACGGTGGTGGGTGAACTGTTAGATTGTAGGCAGATAGATACCTTTGTATCTGTGCGAACAGGCGAGACAGAATTGTGAACGTGCGCGCGCGCACACACACATACAAACACACACACTCTAAAGTCTTAATTCAAACAAAGCTAGGCACGTCTTTCTTGTGCTGATTTTCAGGCAGTTTCAGACCCAATCTTTCACTCTTTTTATTTCATTTACCCTCGTTCATTCTCTCACTTTTTAACTTGACCTGACTTGAAACGAGGTGCATAAAAGATCACTTTTCGTAGTTTCAGCACCTGACCTGGCTCGCATTTTCCGTCTTGGCATTTGACTTGTAGTTGTGCACAGTGTTTTTGCCTTGTTTGCAAACCCTCAAATGACCTCCGTAATCCGCTCAGCTGCAGAAGTCATGATTCGACCCACTCTCAGCAGCCCGAAGTCTGTGTTTATGGTCCCAAAATGGTCCCCACCCCCCCCCCCCCCCCACCCCCGTGCCAACAACGACATACAAAGCTAGAATACTACCAAGGGCAATTACTTCTTCCAAAAGTTCCACACGAATGGTGAATGTTGTTTGTTGTCGTACCCTGGCTCAAAGACACCAGGGATAATCCAAACAGCCGAAGCATTTGAACTCTATGGTACAAATGCATCAGCTGGGGATGAGAACATTACGCGTGTGACCGTTTTTTGATTACCCCGCCACAAGGGCAGCCACACTCCGACTTCGGGGGATTTTTGAGACTGATAATGTTATGCTAGGAGCTTGTCACAACTGAAGACAATCCACGCATAACTATGCAGAGCATGACAACATTTTGATGTAGCCTTGGTGTTCTAGTCTATGTCAACTGGCCTGACACAGCCTTATATGCGAATGGTGCATTACTTGTGTTCTTTGTCAACCCTTCTTTTCAACCCGGATATGGCTTCAGTGGTCGGTTAGCTGCAAACCAAGTGATTTGCTAATATAGCTGGTCATTACAGCATCAGTACGCCACTTCTTGTGTGAAAACAGCCATTAACTTGCTTCTCATCCCTAATGTTCCGCCATAAAAGACGACCAGGCGTCATTTTTTGTTGTTGTTTTTGTAACATACACATGAGTATTTGCAACGCGAGGCCATGCGGTACGAACTATGCACGAGGTGTTCGCCGCCAAATGGTGATTTGCCATTTTCAGTAACTTCGACATACGAGCAAGCGAGCGAGCCAGCAAGCGAGAGAGAGAGAGAGAGACACTTGACACTTGACGCGCGTTAACGCGCCGCGCCATTTATTGTGGGGCCAAAGGTCCATTCACAAAGAGTTCGCGGCGTCAGTTTCAATTTTATAGAACAAAAATAAACCACTCTACAAACGCAAGACAAAATATATAATAATATTCTATTAACTTCAGTGTCAACCATATATCGGTCTAATCAAAGCATCTGTTCATTTCGACCTGACTAATATGTCAACATATAATTATATATATAGAGAGAGAGAGAGAGAGAGAGAGAGAGAGAGAGAGAGAGAGAGAGAGTCTTTCCGTCTCCCTTGTTAATAGGTTCGTAATTATTGTTGTTTCATGTAACAGACTACCCTGTTAAAACTGATGGATTAAGAAAATGTCAATCACAATCACGTGTTTATTTTTTTTGTTTGCAAGGGCGTGTTTTTAGCAAAAATGGGCAAAAAGTTGAAGAGATTTATGCTAAAAGTGGGGTTTACGGGCAAAATAAAACTGGTTGGGGTTGAACGCAGATATTGTCCTCTCTCTCTCTCTCTCTCTCTCTCTCTCTCTCTCTCACACACACACACACACACACACACACACACATACACACATACACACACACGCACGCAGGCACGCCACACACACAACGTTCAGTACAGTTGTCACGTGCACAATAATAATGGAGACCTTTTCCAGAAACCAGTAAGCTTTTAATCTCTCTCGCCAACACTTGCCAATGTTGGCCAGTCTTGGCTGTTCGTCAGTTGGAACACCACCCGCTTTGTTTGGGTCATGGCTTACGGTGTAAACAGGCTATATATACACGCCTGACTTTCCGTCGTATCTGCACTTGTGCTGCTTCATTTGTTCTGCTGACTGTTTCGCTACAAAGACGACTGGTCAGGCCAGATACTGTTACTGTCAAAAACACCGTGGGTGGGCTGGCTCATGAAGTTGGCACGCGCACGGTACAAGACGCTTAACACTTACTACTGTGCATGCACGTCAAACGTCCTCGTGACCGGTGTTTCGTTGTTGTTGGTGTCAAACCCCCTGGTCTAATGTGAAATACTGTGGTGGCTCACCCTGAGGAGGTGATGTCTGTATGTCCGATAATCATTAAGACACAATACCCTTCTACCCTGCCAGTAGCAATCCGCACACACACAAAAACGCGCATGTGCGCGTGCGCACGCACTCAAACACACACACACACACACACACACAGGCAATGGACTGGGTTCTATTCGCACTTGGCCCTAGTGCAAACACTCCAAACCGAATACGGCTTGGTCACAAGCACACGCTTTACCACCAAGAGCATGAAGTTCGAAGGGTAGGAGGATGGCATATGTATATTATTATAGTCGTGTTATGTCTTCTTCATGCATGCAACCGCTCTCTGTGTGTTCTCAGCATTTAATTTCTTTTCCGAAGGTGCCACGCTGTGGTTTTATTGTCACGACTGAAAGCAATCCCCACTTTACATTAATCTTGCATCACATAACTCTATGCTGGCTGAAACAGCACCAGGATTCGCCTTCTGTTAACCGTTCACAGAAGATTAACGAGGCAAAGACACAAAGAGCCGCCCGCAGTCGCCATGGACTCTCTCTCACTTTTAAAAGGAAGGTTGTATTTTCAGCTCAGCGCATTGTAATAAATGAAAGGAGGAGACGTTTGGATACTGTGAGCTGACGTTACTTGGGAAAATTTGTGGCGCTTGCGCAAACTAACTGCTTGTAAGTACTGCACGAAACAAGTAAACATTGTTAAAAATTATCAGACTACTCACACACACCACGCACACACACACATACACACCACACGCGCGCGCGCATGCCCGTACACACGCACACACATACACACTCGCGTATCCGCGTACACACATACACAGACACCAATCTGCATGAGAGACTTTCTCTTGCATTAAAGATCATAAACAACAGTTCGTTTGCCCATCCCCTGGGTTTCGCGGAACACATCTGTGTGTGTGTGTGTGTGTGTGTGTGTGTGTGTGTGTGTGTGTGTGTGTGTGTGTGTGCGCGCGTGTGTGTGTGTGCGCGCGCGCGATACACACAGAGCGACAGAGAGACAGAGAGAGAGAATACGCCAGGCCACGCCCACGCGACTTATGCTGTCGCTGGACGATGAAACGCCGCAGCGACTGCACAGCAAACTGGGCCATTCGAATACCACACACACACATACACACGCACGCACACACACACACACACACACACACACACACACACACACACACACACAGATTGGACAAGGAAGGAAAATACGGATAGCTGTAGCAGACTGGCGATGGGGTAAGGGTGAAAAGTAGTTTCCTGCTTGGACAAATAATCTTTATGAGCAGTTACAAGTCTCTGATGGTTAATCGGGACATCCGCAGAGAGAGAGAGAGAGAGAGAGAGAGAGAGAGAGAGAGAGAGAGAGAGAGAGACAGACAGACAGACACAGACAGACAGACAGAGAGAGAAAGAGAGAGAGAGGCCACGCCCACACGAGCCGTGCAGTCCACAGGATGATGATGAAACACCAGCGACATCGCTTTAGCAGGCTGCCGACACGAAAGAGTGGTCAGTGACATGCTGGTCGTGCTGCGCTCTTTAGTAACCTTGTACCCATTGCGTCGATTACATCATGTTTAACTCTGTGCTTGTACCAGTACACTGATTGCGTCATTCTTCACTGAGACGTTTCGAGCTGTGGAAGGACATTGCATCATTCAGTCTTGAGTTTTGAGTTACGAATGTACAGAGAGAGAGAGAGAGAGAGAGAGAGAGAGAGAGACAGACAGACAGACAGACAGACAGAGAGAGAAAGAACGAGTGACACACACGATGACAGAAACACAGAACAGTCGGTCAATATTCCAATATGTCTTTGAAAAAAATAAAAAATAAAAGGTCACATTTCTCGTTCCTCGACAAACACTCGTGTACTACACCACTGTTGAAATTTTAGTTACGTACGGCGTACTTTTCAATCCCAACACCGGGAAAAAGCAAAGTCCATCGTCAATGATACAAACACATCAACCATCAATGTTCACAAAGTATTGTCAACAAAAAATATTCACGTTCATAATCCAGGTATTTTTTCGACAAGAATCCAAACGCTGGCGAGCTATTCAAGGTAAATTTTCGTAAAAAAACGCAAACGACAAGTCCCACCGAGTCGGGTTCTGAGGACAGACTATAATTCTCGGTAAGGCCAAAAATAGTTCACCTTTAAAGGGGCGAGCTACTCATAATAGTCTGATTAGCACAGACGGGCACTTCGCTTCCTTGTTTCCTCTATTATCGGGCTGCACGTTGCGTTTTCCGAGCACCTGACAGACCTTGATTTCATTTAAAAAAAAAAAAAAAAAAAAAAAAAAAAAGCGCACTACTGACGTTGTCCACGCGATTTTTGGCCCATACTAGCGACTTATCACCACAGACCCCGTCCTCCTCCTCTCCCCTCCCCCCCCCCCCCCCCCTCTCTCCCTGTCCCCCCTCCCTCCCCTCTCTCTCTCTCTCTCTCTCTCTCGTGTTACGTGTGGTGTCTGCGTGCGAGCGAACGTGCCTAGGCTGTCAACGCCAGGTCTCAACGTACTGCGAGCAAGCCTGTTGCCAAGGGGAGTGTCTCGCCCTTCATATCGTCAACAGTGCTGATGCAATCATTCCCTTCCACCGAGCAATGGCCGTTCTCTTTCTTTCCTCCGGCCGCGAGGCCACTGGGGCAGAAGATGTATTCACCTCACCGTGTGAGGCTAGCGGCAAGGCCAGCGAGCGGGCAAAGCAGATAAGTTGAGATCAAAGAATCAGAGGGAACAGGAATAGTATCCTCGTCTTTTCCACTAGCTGGACTGCCACTGCTCGTAGTGAAGGCATTCGCCTCTTCCGCTTGGTTTGATTGGCTCTGTGTCCGCTTCCGGTTCACGAGTTGGCTGCCTGGCTGTTCACCACACTTCAAGGTGATAGCGCCAAACTGTCAAGTTTGAAGCACACGCGCAGCGCATGGCGTGCAGACAAAGCAAACAGTAGCCTAACGTCACTGCAGATAGGACGAAGCTGCCACATAGCAGCGCAGTCAACAGAACAATTCTCTTGCCCTGAGGGAGGGAGTTAGCTGTGAGAGCGAACGTTAGTCTGTCAAAGCGAACGTTTGTCAAAGGCGAATGATGTGAAAACAAGTCGAGAGACTTGCTGTTCCTGTCTGCTCTACTGTGTGTGTGTGTGTGTGTGTGTGTGTGTGTGTGTGTGTGTGCGTGCGCGCGCGCGCGTCCGTGTGTGTGTGTTTAAACATCCTTGAACATTTGCTTGAAGTTGTAAAGGACGAACCGTTCCCTGGACCCAAGTCCGTAGAAGTCGAACTAACGGAGATGAAGAGCAATTGCTCAGCTCTTGATGGCTAGGATGACCAGGGCTGTGGTTATTTCTTTCCCGGTGAAACGGTTCAAGTCCCGCAGAGCTGAGCCGAAAACGCACTCATCGCGCCGCCCACTTCCACTTACAAGAAGTCATCAAGTCCCTAACATACTTGTGATGGATCCACACGACCCAGTGATGAGAGCCCTGATATGGCCCTCAGTGGTCCACCGGGCGATAAACTGAAACCGATTCACTGGAGTCAGTTCGTACAGAGAGACCCCCCCCCCCCCCCCCCCCCCCCTCCCTCCCAACCGTCTGCCCCAGAGGAAAGGGCTGGGTACTACTCTGAATTGATCAACACGATCGTCGACCTCCTTTGCGCTCCTTTCTTTAAAGAGTTTTACTTCTGCTTGGTCGGTCTACGTTCCCACCATAGACGTCTCTGGTTCCCACCTATTGTGTCCCCATGAGCTAACGGCCAGCAAAGCTGTCGGGCTGCCTTCACGCCAAATGCTGAAGGGCAAGCTTTAGGGAATTCTTTCGCGGATTCTGCTGGCCAGTAATAATCAGCTTAATCTGGAGCGATTACCTGAAGACGCCATGTGTTTTGTTGGCGGGCAAGGCCACGTCGACGTCACCGTGCGCGCGCGCGCGATTATACAAAAAGAAACCCACCGGGTATGGTTCCCCATTAAAGTATATACATTTTGCACGAGGTTTTCTTTATGTCTTTTCCTATACTTGGACCCAAAACATCCAACATACTTGCAGATGAATCACCGATCACAGGTTGTGGACCAGTACGAGTGCTCTGCAGAAGCAACACGACATAAATATTTTCCTTTTAAAAGACTGTGCGCGCGCGTGGGGGTGAGAGTGGAGGAGGGTGGGGGGGGGGGGGGGGGGGGGTCGTCGAGATGGGGTCACGACCTTTGCCAACGCCACAGAAGTAAGCAGGGCCAGTGTCGCTGTAAGGTCGAGGAGAAACTAGCGCAGTAGGAAAAGGGGAAAAAAAAAAAAAAAAACCAGATCGCGAAAGGCGGGGGTCAGAAGGACAGCAACTGACTGAAGGTCAAGTTCCCAAGCCTGACCCTCCCGCCACGGTGACAGCCTAGCAATTTATTTAACGGCGGCGCCACAATTCTGTTCGCAACACCTAGAACTGTTTGAGTACGTGTGTGTGTGTGTGTGTGTGTGTGTGTGTGTGTGTGTGTGTGTTAACGATCCGATCGCTTTACAACCGCATTTAAAACCAGAATCACTTTATTTGGGGCTCTCTTTTATTTCTTTTTTCAAGTGATATACTATTCACTCGCCACCCCCATTTTTTTTTTTAAAACTAAACAGGCAAAGTTTCAAGTTTTCTTTGACCCCCCTCTCTCTCTCCCCTCCCCCCCCCCCCCCCCCCCCCCCCAAGGATGTGTACCAACACCACCATCACCTTTATACACCCTTCCATGCCTTCCTTCGACAAAGAAATGGATGTTTGAACCTTATGCCTTAGGGTCGCTGTTTTCGCGAACGAACCGCTGTAAGCTCTTTAGCGGGAAACCATTCAGTTCCTCCCTCTCCCACCACTCCCACCCCCTGCTCTCTCTCTCTCTCTCTCTCTCTCTCTCTCTCCATGTGTTTGCGAGCACATGTGTAGTCAAGCGTGTGTGCGCAGGAGAGCGCATTATGCGTTTTGGCAAGTAGTGTTTGAGTACGGGCACTTTTTTTTTTGTTTTTTTTATACTATCCGGTCGCTTTGTGTATTCTTTCATTTAAAACCACAATCACTCGGGACTTTTTTTTTTTTTTTTTTTTTTTTTTTTACATTGACTTAAATATTGACTCAATATCGCTGTTCTGTTTACTTCTCCTTTTTTTTTCTTTTTTTTTTTTTTTTTTTTTTTTTTACTTAACAGGCATAGGTTGCAAGTTTTCTTCTTTCTTCTCTTCTTCTCTCTCCTCTCTCCCTCCTCCCTCTCTCTGTAAATCACAAACGTTTTCCTTTACAGGGATAAAGTAGGACTTTTGGTCGTTTAGTTATCTCCATACAGTGGCCCCCAAAAAGCAGTTCGTTCTCACGTGGGTGGTACATCAAACTTCAGTTGTAATCAGAATGAAATCATTTTTTTTTTTTTTTTCTTTTGTTTTGTTTGTTTTGTTTTTGTTTCCAGATTATGTTTATGTGGCGGTATGGTTTTGTATACAGGTCGGTGATTAGTGTAGAACAGAAAATACCGACAACTTGATGATTATACTTTTTCCTCCCATGTTTGTTTTTCCATTTCTTTTTTTTTTTTTTTAATGAGGGAGGGGGGGGGGGGGGGCACGTTTGTTTCCATACGTGTCATGCTGTCTAAAAACTGTGAAAGAAATCTGAGCTTTGAAAACCAAAGTGTTAGTAGTAGTGATTTTTTTTTTTTTTTTTTTTTCATGAATTAGAAGAATGTTGCATGTTCATTTTCTCCTCATTAATTGCTGTCCCTGACCCTATCTATCGTTCTTTTGTCTGCACCTTCGCTTTGTTTGTCTTTGTCTCTGTCTGTCTGTCTGTCTGTCTCTCTCTCTAGGCTACTAAGTCCAGTTTTTTGTGTCAGGACTATTCTCGCACGGAGAAATAATCCACAG
>JADBJO010000749.1:482500-492500 GCA_016801955.1 Conus betulinus
CCCGCCGCCCTACCACCCTCACCCCACCCACCACACCTCCCCCAGCTTTTTCTCATCCACATGGTTCAGTACTCTGTGACATCCATGTAAATAATATCGGTGCGTCCACTATTTCTGCGGCTATTGACATGAAGCTGTCACTGCCAGCCACGAGCTGATGGGAGGGGACGGGGGGGCGGGGAGGGGGGGGGGTAGGGGGGGTGATGACATGCTTGGCCCGTCCATCTGTCAGCTGGACGCGGGGGGGGGGGGGGGGGGGGGGGGTGAGGGGAGGAGGAGGAAGTCCTCCCTCTGCTGGAAATGATGGAGATAGGTTTGATAAAGATCGAGGGTCGATCGAGGGAAGGTCGAGCTAACGTGAGAGAGGACGAGAGGGAGGGGGTGGGGGGGGGGGGGGGGGGGGGGGGGGGGGAAGACAGACGAGGAAGTTGCTAGAATGCCAAGATGTAACAGAAGATTCAACTGGTTGGAAGGCGAAGTTACTGTTACCGATCATGTTTCTTGCGTGCATTGGCGACAGGACCTTGTCACGCTCAAGTGTGCTCTCTCTGTCTCTTTCTCTGTTTCTGTCTCTCTGTCCCTCTGTCTCGGTCTGTCTGTCTGTCTGTCTCCCTCCCTCTCTCTCTCTCTTTCTCTCTCACTCTCTCTCTCTCTCTCTCGCGCGCGCTTTGTGCACACACACACACACACACACACACACACACACACACACACACACACAGGCGCGCGCACACACACACACACACACACACACACACACACAAAATCATGATCGTATTTACACATACACACTACATGCATGTGCTTACGCGTGCACATGCGCGCGTGTGCGCGCGCACATTCACGCACATATAGAACAATCATAAACACATACACACACACGCACACACGCGCGCGCACACACACACACACACACACACACACACACACACACACAGGACACAAAGTGTGTCTGAATGTAGGTAAATATGGTGTAAATGAGGAGAACAATGTGTGTTTGAGCGAATGAATGAACGAGTGCAGCCACCAAGTCACGTCATTTGTAAGTCCAGCCGACGGCGGTGGCCATGATAGGGCGGAGTGAGCACAGGTGTGAAGGAATGTGTGTATGGTTGTGAGTGTTCGTGTGTGTGTGTGTGTGTGTGTGTGTGTGTGTGTGTGCGTGTGTGTGCGTGTGTTGTGTGTGTGTGTGTGTGTGTGTGTGTGTGTGTGTGTGTGTGTGTGTGTGTGTGTGTGGTGTGTGTGTCGTGTGTGTGTGTGTGTGTGTGTGTGTGTGTGTGTGTGTGTGTGTGTGTGTGTGTGTGTTCGTGTGTGTGTGTGTGTGTGTGTGTGTGTGTGTGTGTGTGTGTGTGTGTGTGTGTGTGTGTGTGTGTGTGTGTGTTCGTGTGTGTGTGTGTGGTTGTGAGTGTTCGCGTGTGTGTGTGTGTGTGTGTGTGTGTGTGTGTGTGTGTGTGTGTGTGTGTGGTTGTGAGTGTTCATGTGTGTGTGTGTGTGTGTGTGTGTGTGAGGGGATAGCAAAATAGATATACCATTCACACAATTCGTAGTACCACGCAAATCAACATTCGAATGAAGGCAGGCCAACAATAAATTGTTGAAAATTAATCAACAGGATATCAATGGGAGCACGCACCAATAGTTGAGCCTTAGCATTTTCGACCTTCAAAATAATTGTCCACTGATTTTCCGTCGATCGTAATCAATCATGAATCCCTAATCATAGAGGCCACTGATCAATATTGATAATCAGTCATCATTATCATTTGAATCATTTATCCTCAATGTTCATTAATTCGACTTAAATCGCTTATCTCTCTCCCGTATCCTATCCTCATATATACCATTCAAAAAAAATAACTGATCAATAGTCATCATCAGTCATCATCCTCCATCTTTGGTCATTTATCAATAATCAATCATCCATAAAAGCCACTAACATATTATTTACCGCCTTGATCTCCGATCAGTCTTCAGTTCTCGTTAATAACTGAGATCCTCAATCAATATTAATCAAAGTTTACGAGCATCCATCTATTAACCTCATCAATCCTACGGAATATTTGCTAGCTTAATTTGTCCATTCAAAGTTATCATTCCACAGCATGAACACACACTGTCTTCGGTTTCTTCCTCTTGTATCAGCTGTGATCTTCTTCGGAAAACGTTGTACAGAAAAACGTGAGACTTGTCTCACAGACATTTCATCGGCACAGGACATTACATACGACACACTTCCTTCAGCGTATTGATAGCATTCACATTTTCTCTAAATATTTCATACACTCTGCATTCAAACAATACATGTGACTCGTCTTCAATAGCTCCTTTGCAAACCGGACATAATAAATGTCTTGGTACCACATCTCTCTGTATCTCAGTTTATGCACCCTTATTGGAGAGAAATGCCAAATCTAAACTTAACATACGCTTCTTTCTGACACCGTGATATCTCGTAATCCAAATAATGTTCTGTTCGTAGGAACTGCTTAAAGCTAGAATACAGTTCAAAACGTTCTGCTGCTGATTCCAGTTTATCATGCCAGGTTTGTGCGTACTGATCAGCGAGTCTCTGTCTAAAAATATGAATGAAATTGTTCATATCGCCAACACTCTGTTGCAACCAAACCTCTCCAAATCCATTTACAAATAATAACTGTCTCACGTGAAACGCCCAAGTTTTTTTTGCCCAATTCTTGAAGGTGGTTTAGCATATTATAGGCTTTCCTGGGTAGTCTTTCTTCTGCCAGATTACAACTCTTAGCCAGTAACGAATACACCTTTCAGCCGCTAAAACATACATTGGATATCGGCCGAGGTCTCCCAGCACCATTTTGTTTGGCGTTTGCCTACTTACGTTCAAGTAACGTTTACAGGCAAACATATGTGTCTTCTCTAGTACATCGAGCTGTTGATAGCCCCAGACCTCAGACCCGTACAGTAAAATGGGAGCAATCTGAGCGTCATACATCTTAAAGAACACATTTCTCGAAATATCTCCTAATTTCCAAAGGCATCTAAGGAGCTGAGTTGTTTTAATTTTTGCTTAGTGGCCAGCTCTTCCACAGCATACGTTAGTGAAAAGCTGGTTGTAAAATGTAGCCCTAAATATTTATAACTGTTGACTACCGTTATCTTCCTCACCATATTTCCATTTTTCTTTCTGGCCCAGAAATCCCCCTTTTCTGAATACAATTATTTTCGTCTTTTCCAGATTCACTCTCATATCATAATTGTCTGCAAATTGTTTGAGGATATCGATTTGATTTTGTAATCCCTTGGGACAGTATGAAGCTAAAATAACATCATCATCAACAAAACAATATCAAGATCTGTACAAAGTCGGGTACTAACTGTATTTCAAAGTCACCCTTTGAAGCAACTTCTAACGCTAGTTCATTTATCAAAAACGAAAATAACGTGGGTGACAATACACAGCCTTGCCTTACACCCACTGGGCACTCAAAGAATTCAGTAAGAACATCAGGACATCTTACACACGATCTCACACTTTGATACATACATCGCAACATCCTTAGCATTTTACTTCCAACACCAATTTTTCTAAGTACATTCCCACAAAATGTTACGATTAACTGTATCAAATGCTTTTTTAAAGTCAACGAAGCAAACATATACTTTCCCTGACTTTCTCACCAAAACTTTTGCACTATAGAATACAGGACAAATATATTGTCGGAAGTAGAATAACCTGATCTAAAACCACTTTGTTCCTCGGCAATCTTTTCGTTATCTTCTGCCCACTGTGTGAGGCGGTTATTTAACACCCTGGCAAACACTTTCCCAAGTATACTCATTAGAGACACTCCTCGATAATTGTCAGGATTATCAATATCTCCGGTCTTGTGTAGAGGTACAATAATGGCACAGTTCCACACGCTTGGATAATCGTGTGTGTCAAATATATGATTAAACAAACACAACAGGAAAGGCATGATGCAATCGGTAGAGCTTTTCAACATTTCCGCTAAAATACCATCAGGTCCAGGAGCTTTGCACGATTTCAGAGAGCGAATGCTTCTATGTATTTCTTCCGTGCAAATTGGCCTATCGAGCTCATCAACATACCTTTCACTTTCATCACTATCTTGAAAGTTGTCCATAACAGGGATTAACAGATTAAATACAGATCGAAAATGACGAAACCATTCATTTGTGCTGATGTTTGGTGTGCATTTTGTCTTTCGATTTAGAGACCTGATTTCACTCCAGAACTTACCTGAATCATTTATTTTCATTGAGCGCATTGAGTTTGTTTGCTTTTTATATGTTTTATGTTTATCTTTAAGCAAATGCTTGTACTGTCGTCTGCTATTTGCCAAGCCAATTCTATATTGAGTTTTAGCCGATTTAACTTTACAGCGATTAAAATTTCTCCACCACTTTCTCATCTCTTTTTTTGCTGCTCTGCATTCTCTGTCATACCAAGGGCTTGACGTTTATGCCCGTGTGAAAATTTACGCTTCATGCATTCCGCTGCTTTAATCAACCAAATTATTAAGCAGACGACAGCATCGTCGTTCACAGACACTGGTAAAAGACGTGTTGCTTCAACTAAGATTTGCTGAAAAAAGGGACTTTGCACAGCTGCTTGAAAATGAAAAGAGTCATCTAAAGTCCATACGATTTTTTCTGTACACGTCGTCTCATTCTCCTTTGTGACCATTTCTTTGTAATTTATTGTCAGCTCTACAGGCATGTGCTGTGAGGTAAACATTTCACCACTTTTAGCTCCATATTGTCACCTTTCAGCACCTTTGAGCAAATGAAATAGTCAATTACACTACTACCAGTAGCACATACATAAGTAAAACTTCCATTTTCGTCCCCAGCACATGCTCCGTTCAGTATTGTTAAATCACACGCACTACAGAACTCAAGGAGAAGGCGACCATAAGCATTCACTGTATCATCTTGAGACGACCTTGTTTCACACAAGTCTGACTGGACCAGATCATACGTGTCTCCCTCTGTCTCATGTGTTGCAACATTTAGTGTTCCCGTCCTGGCATTAAAGTCTCCGCATATCAAAAAGTCACACGAATCATTCATATTTGAATATAATTCAAAATACATTGTTCAATCAGATAGATACCAGAATTAACAGAAACGTGTGTGGTTGTTTATAGTAAGGGCTATCTAGGGGACACACATATGCACCACACAATATTATATCGTTGGTACTGTTCAACATACTTTTATGAAACTTAATAAGTACAATGTTATCTTGTGATGTGTCCAGTAGCTCAGTGAACGACTGCACTGCAATGAACGTTTTCACCATTATCATCACACACCACCACTGTTTCGACCGTGCACTGAGAGTTTAACCGCAGGACTAATGTATGAATGAAGCTGGGAAAACAATCTAATGCTTTCCTTAGTTCAAGGAAGGTTTCAGTAAAACAAATAATGTCAAAGTTGTGAACATAGTGCATAAAATCAGGGTCAGATACCTTAGAAAGCAAGCCCTCAATATTCCAGTTAAGAATGCGCACACATCTATTGTTTGATTTTTTTACCCAACAAACGGGACTCCTTTGACCTGGACTGCCCGTTAGTTACTGCTGTACTAATTCTGGTCCTACTACAAAAAGCTGAATCATAATTTTTGCTATTTAAATTGGTATCTGTGATTGGAGTGTGTGTCACATTGTCACATGTATCGCGCTGTGTGTCAGGGTCTCGCTGTAACTGATTACAGGAAACCTTAGTCATTTGGCGTCATTTCGTCTGTGATCGTTTCTGCATGGTGTTAATGCGATCCTGGGTTGACGCTGGGGGGTCGACGAGGAGAACGTCGATCCCTTAATGCCCCTGGGACGCGGTGGGAAGTGTCTGCTGGTGCCTTGGGTAGGAGGCGTAGCCCCCTGACGACTACCAAAGTCCCGTGGTGATCCCTGGCTACCAGCATCAAGTGTTGGATTGCCATCCGTTCCCCTCTCTGCGCTGGCGTCGCTCGCTTGTAGAGGTAAAAGGGTGTGTGACAGCTCTCTGCAGAGGTAAAGGGTGTATGACAGCTCTCTGCAGTGCCTGTGGTCCCCTCATCCTGCGTACACGACGATGGTTTTTGTGCGAGTTGGATGTCCGTTTTGTACCCGTGCTTGTGGAGAAGAAGGAAAGGGGAACGGGGCAGAGTCATGGGAGCTCTGTGGTGTTGGCATGCCACTGTCCCTGTCGTCAAACTGTCCTCGTGAACGGCCGTTGTTGACAGAGCCACTGTCATCCTGTCCTCGACTTCTAAATTTGATTAATTTGGAGCCACGGTAAAAACCTGTACCCTTCCGCCTTCAGGTCTTTTAATTTGCGACGCTGCTCTTCTGTCAAGTCGTCATTGAGGCGAACACCAACATCATTTAGTTTGATCCGTATGGTTTTGTTCCTGATCAGATTTCGTTTCGTTTCTTTGTTCTTTAAAAACTTTGCCAAGACAGGGCGTGGTCGTGTTTGGTTTTGCTTTTTTCTGACCCAGTCTGTATACGGAGGAGAAATCGTCTCCAGACCAAGTTTTTGACGAGTCATGCTGATTAAGTAATTGGACGAGAGTCTGTTCACAGTCCTCCCCTGTCTCATCCATGTCTGTTTCCTCTGGTAGTCCATAAAATACAATATTGTCCTTTCTCAGCAATGTGTTGAGTCGTTCGTTTTGTTGTTCCGTTTGTTCTAGTCTATATTCTAACACTTCAACATTTTCTTTCAAACTACAAATTTCTTCTTCTCGATTCTTAAGCTGTTCAGCAATATCTTGAAGTTGGGCGGACATTGAAGAGACGTTTGAGAAAAGAGACTTGCATGTCTGTCGCTGCACTGTCGAAGCGGTGATCAATGGACATCTTCATGTCTGTCAACATTTCTTCTACTGAGGGACCGGGATTTCTTCAATGTCGCCAGAAAGACATAAGAAAAGTCCTGAAGAAGGGTTGACATAACTTAGTTGACTAATAGACTGTTCATACACCCACATAGTCACTGACCTTTGATTTACCGCAGCCAGAGCAACACACGAGCAACAACACTGACATTTGCTGACGTTTCCTCCCCACCAGTCATACACACACTGCACAAGTCCGGTTTCATGTTCAATGTGCACCACATAACGGACTGCCAAAAGAAAAACTACACCGCACACAGTAGTCAGAATCATGCGATACGACAAGTCCGTGAAAAAAATCCCATCGTGTGAAAGGGCAATACGGTTTTGCATTCCGGAGCCTGGCCGACCTTTCACCTTTCTTTTTCAGCAGGCTAATAAGTATTGGATGAAACATTCCAATTTTTACTCGAAACTGTAAACAAGGCATCTTTAAATAAATCAGTTTCAGATGACTTTTAGAAAATTATTTGAAAGAAAATAAGCAAATGTTTTCAACTTGTCGCAGCGCCTCTAAAACACGTCTTGCCTGTTCGACTGCACAGTGTTCACCCCGTGTAAGAGAGAGAGAGAGAGAGAGAGAGAGAGAGAGAGAGAGAGAGAGTGTGTGTGTGTGTGTGTGTGTGTGTGTGTGTGTGCACGTTTGTGTGTGTGCGCGCGCGCGCGTGTATATGTGTGTGTGCGCACGTGTGTGTGTGTGTGTGTGTGTGTGTGTGTGTGTGTGTGTCCCCACATGGTCGGGAGTTCCTATGTATGTGTATGTCTGACACAAAGACTGGGGGGGGGGGGGGGGGGGGGGGGGGGGGGCGCCAGCATGCAGGATGAATTGCTTCTCATCAGCAGGTGGTCTATTCAGCAATGAACCCCCTCATGGCCATGATCACACGAACATGTAGCATGTGCCCTGGACAAGTGGTGACAGGTACTTACTTGCCTGTCCTGTCGCCTTGTGACGACGCGACGACAGTCCGTCAAGTGCCGGTGTCTGGATCAGGCTGTCCTGTTTGGCGGTTCCAAGAGTGCATTAGTTTGTTTCTTTTTTTTATGATATGGCATTTTCTGGCGCCAGAATACGAGGAACTGCTGGCCGTTAGACTGTCTCTGTCACTTACATTATGTTCCAGGTCCACTTCGCCAGGAATGAAACTCTGAGTCCCGTCCACACGGGATTTGAACTCGCCAAGAAGGGAGCGTCGTCACGCCCTCAGTGGAAACCGATCGCAGATACGTCAGTCTTTTTTTTTTTTTTTTTTTTTTTTTTTTTTTTTTTTAATTCCTTTGTTTTTGCTAACGAGAGCAATTTGTGTCCCTAGCAGTATATCATAGCTGGTGTAAACGCGCTGATGAATGTAACGTCAATTTTTCCTGGCAAAAAAAATCGCCTCAAGACTATCGGTTCAGATGGTAGAGACAAACCTCTGTATCGCTGGGCTTGTCCTTCAGAAGAAAGATCAATGTCCAATAGCTTCTTCATGTCGGATTCCACCAGTGTCGGCAAAATGTGTCTCACTGTGTCTCACTGAGACCATCAAGGTCAAGATTGTGTTGCTGAAGCTAACAGGCTTCTAAGTTTTCTTTTCTTTCTTTTTTTTTTTTCCTGTATACGCAGGCTGATACTCCTGAGGACACTGCTTTTATAGACAGGCAGTGGAGTTTTTTGTGTGTGACCGTTTTTTTTTCTATCCCGCCTTTAAGGCAGCCATACTCCATCTTCGGGGAAGGTGAATGCTATGTGTAACGTGTCCTCCATACCAACGGCCAAACTGGCCTCTCTTCGGGAAGTTGGTGATGGGATTTTACGTGTGTGCGCAAGATGTTGTGCGTGCGTTCACACACGGAACCTCGGTTTATAGTCTCATTCGAAGGACTGTATGGGGAATGGAGTCAGAACCAATGTTAACTCCGAGGGAAAAATCCCCCTGCACTGAAATTCGAACCCGCAACCCCAGGATCACGAGTCCGGCGCGCTCTACCAACTGAGCTATTCCTGCCCCGGCTTCCAAGTCTTCTTCAACGTCTAATGCCATCACACCTGCACTCTGATCCTCACGATGAAATGGGTGGTCCTCTTCATGTATACGTACAGCTTTTCATAGTGGCCATCGATGATGCTTCCCCTTTCAGGCCCCTGGAGAACCGACCCAACAGTCTTTAAGGATGTATGTGCTCCGTATCCTGGTCTGCTTCTCCGCATAGGCACAGAGGAGATGCTTCAGGATGGAAGCGTCTGCACCAGGAACAGTTCAGGCGGTTGTGTCCTCTCCAAGGACTGACAATTACTGTGTTCCTTCCTGTTCAGCCGTTGGTGCCCGTCCTGTGGATGTGGTCTCCTGTACAGACTTCGTCATGGTCTTCATCTCTGGGGCTTACACTGTTTTCTTTCTGTTCACCTTCTGCGCCAGGGTTTCCTACTAGTCAGTCAGCCTCTTCGTCCGCTAGGATGCCACGAAAGACAGGGAATCCACTGCAAAGCCCCACTCTTGTGCGCCTGACGTTTGCCAGCGCCTCTTGCAGGCATGGTACTTCGCCTCTCGTCGTTAATGGCTCGAGGTCAGACGGGGCATCAGGGTCTGTGCTGAGTTCTGGAGCGTTCGCAGCAAAGTTCGGGACTTCCTTCCATCTCCGCTGCGTGATTTGCAAAGTGGAAGCCTGATAGTTTAGGTTCTGTCCGCCATGTCCATCTAGGAAGCGGATGAGGCCGGTGCCGTGCTGCACGTGCTCAGATCTGTTGCTGGGCTTAGTGTTTGTTCATGGAGAGGTATGTTTTTACTTTTTTTTTTTTTTTTTTTTTTTTTAAATACATCAGAGGAAGACAAATCAAAGCAAAAGGAGATAAGGATGAAATAATAACAACGTAGTACAACCCTAACTTTACATATATATAAAATTGAAAAGGTTCAGGGCTTCTTACCACCCACTTTACCTTTTTTACTTTCGTTTTTTTTGCTAGCGCTACGGATGTCTAACCCTGACAGGTAACACTTTACCTTTTCTGAATGTCGTCGGCGATTGTGCTCCCAGACATCCGTTCAAACCATCAGAGCTCGAATGGGTTTTTTTGTTCTGATCGGCGGAAATATTTTTTTTCATCATTCATGTGCTCATTCTTTT